>BLKR01010432.1:0-56236 GCA_011170035.1 Teleogryllus occipitalis | reverse complement strand
GTTTCAGAAAACTTCACTTGAGGTCATTTAAAGTACTTTCACTAATAAATGCAATTATGTGTAAAAATCAATGTGAATGTGCATATTTATGAATTGAGAGATATTTCAAAAAAATTACATTTGTGTAATTTAAAAAAACAACAAAGAATACAAAAAAATAATTTATGTCATATTGAAGAGTGCAATAGGCAATCTCGATTGGAAAAAATTGAAGAAAAAATTTGGAGCCATTTTTGAGAAAATGGCGATTGAGCGCTTCTGAAAATGCGGAATTTAGAGTTCAATTTTACAAAAAACTGTTGAGTTTTCAAAAAAGTTTATTTGGTATTATTTAAACCTCATGTACTCATAAATCTAATAAAGTGAAGAAATTGCTTCTAGTGTAAATATTTCCAACGTGAGAGACCAGTCAAAAAATTTCATTTTTGTAATTCTTAAAATATCAAAAGAATAGAGCAATATGACATTTATGTCATCGGATAGTGTGTATTTGTTACTATTACTACCAAACATTTAAAGAAAAAATTTCGAACAGTTTGTTTTTGTTATTTTTTAAAATCTTATTTTTGTAATTATTAAAATTGCTAATATTGCACCATTGGGCGAAAACTACTAAAATTTTCGAAAAAATTTACATAATCTTAACGAAAGAGATATATATGAACAACACATTTCAGTTGAGGGAAAAATCCCCATCTTCAATTTTATATTTATAGAGAGATGCCGGAAAAGCTTTAGCAATTTTCGAAAATTCAGAGTTAGCCGTAAAAATCAAACCTATGCTACTTTTATAAGTGTATTTTACTCTGTTCTTACAAGAAATGTAAAGAAAAAATTTGAAGCCGTTTTTGAGAAATGTTGAAAATATCTGGGGGTCTTGATGTAAAGTACAAATAATAAATTTTCCGCTGCAAAACTGTTTATACAATTACAAACTCTTTAAAATGAACTTATTTATGTCACCAATCTATATCACTTTCGTGAACATTTCAAATGCTCCAGAAATACGAATGTTCCGCACGATAGTTTACGCCATCCACAATGGCATTGTCACATAAGACTATTTGGTACATAAAGAGGTTCAGATCATTAGTCATGTACGGCGTTTTCCGGTAAGATCAATGAATGTTCTGAATGTTTTTGATGAGAAAAATGTAGTTTTAACGTTGAAACGTACACATCTATCAGCAAACATAATGTAGTACATCCTTCTTTTGTGTGTCACGACCAAACGACATTTGATATTTCCTTTCAGCTCGTTTGAATCATCAAGATTTTTATTGAAATTAGAACGGACCTGTAACACGTTTCGTCAATAACATCTGCCTCCTGTTTATTGTCAAGTTTCCGTTGAGATGCCTTTTGGGTGAGAAAATGGCTATAGTCTTCTGCTTTGTATGTGAACACTGCGTATAGCTTTTTTCTTCAGCGAAATGTCACATTCTGTTAAACCTAGTGGTTATCCAACAGCACGTATATCCTCCAATTATTTCTAAATTTGCATTTTTGAAAATTAAGGAGTTAATTAACTTCCGTTTCTTTTGACCTTTGTACAAAAATAAGTGCCGTTTCTTTCTTTTCTTACTTCTTTCATTCTTTTTAAGTATCCACTCTATCCTTGGAAAAACTAAAGAAAAAATTGAAGCTGTTTTTGAGAAAAAAGTTGTTTAAATTTTTTAACTGGCCTATATTTGGGGCAAAGCTCAGCGAAAACTACTCATATTTTCGAAAAATTGAACATGATCTTATTTTTAAAAAACGTCTTTATAGAACAGGTTCCATTAAGAAAAAATTCTATCTTCAATATTATTGTTGTAGGAAGACGCCCAAACTAAATTGCACTTTTGACATTTTCAAAATATGTGGAAAATGAGATGTCTTCTACGTGTCCTTTACGCTATCCAAAGGCAAAGTTTGATCAAAACATTTGGAGCCGTTTTTGAGAAAATTTTGAAAATGTTTTGAGGCTTCATGTGAAGTAACATCAAAAATAAAAATATCCGTTTAAAACTGTCAAAGCTTCGAGTTCATTCAAATCGATTGGAAGGTATCAATTTTGAAAAAAATATCAGCTGAATGGTTTAGGCACTAGCGTTGACCACGGACGAATAGACAGACGGTTTGCCGTCAATCGATTTTTCGGTATCAAGGACCCACAAAACATGGATACGTACACCTATCTTAGAGAAATTCTTTCTATATTTAGCAAAAGGATTTATCCACATTCTCATTACCAGGGTCCGGTAACAGTTTTTCTGTCGAAAATTTGCCGTTTTCCGGCGCACGATTACATAACTTTCTCTTCTTACGTAGTATGTAGTACGTACGTAGTACGTAGATACGTAGAGGGCGAGAAAGTAAAAAATTATCGTTAAATAAGGAAATTCGCTAAACATCAACAAGCATTCGAGCTTCTTAGTTGTACAGTCCCCGTCTCCCAGAAAAACCTGTCTTACATATCACACTTGTTTAACTGGAGATAACGAATACACCCCCTGTCCATTGTAGTATTAGAACCCGATTTATATTCGTCAGAAGCGTTCAGTTAAACCAATTTAAATCTTCTAGTTTAAATCTCTTATAATTTGATGTTAGGTGTTTTTGTTCAAAAGATTGTGTCGTAATTATGACAATAGTAAATACTATTAACTGGTAGACGAAGGAAAATGTAAAAGCAAAAATGAAATAGGAGAACGAACTAATAAATCCAAAACTGGAAGAAAGAAGTGGATGAAGAAATTCCGTAAACTCTTTTTATCGGTCACATGCGTTTTAACCCCAGTTAACATGCAACCCTGCAGGTTTGTTGGTTGATTGATTGATTGATTGATTTTTTCGTATTTCCGGGCGCGTCAACTGCTTCGGTCATTATTCCCGTTAGTATAGTGCATGTTCTTCCCGGGAGATTGCGGTGATCTTCCCCTGCTGAATGGCGAGATCCGGCGCCGACCTACCGTCGGCTAGTGGGGTTTGCCCCTAACTAGGACTCTTCCACCAGCGGGGCACGGCCCCAGCCGGGACAAGCTCTAAGCTCCCGATCGGTCTCCCGGAATATGTGGTAGTGTAGTGCATGTTAGTGTGTGTGTGTGTGTGTGTGTAAGGGGAGAGGATAGGACAAGGAAGAGGAAGCACAGATCGCGCGCGGTCCGTGGCCCGTTTGGTAGGGTACTGCTCCGGCATTCGCCTGGTATTGATCGGAGAAACCACGGAAAACTACCGATCAGAGCAGCCGGCCGCTAGAATTCTCCTCCAGACAGCGACTGAATTCGACCTAGCTGAAAAGCTAGTCGATAATCCTGCCGCCGTCAGGACTCGAACCTAGGACCTCCCGGTCAGATGCAGGTTTGTTGCGTGCACTTGTACCTACCTACCTGAATGTTAAGAAATTTAACTTCTTTAGCAACGTAAACAACCATTGATTCATCGCAAGTCAAGTGTTTGTTAAGGAAAAAACATGGCGATGTACAAAACATCAGATTCACACAATTTAGAAGTAATTCACATTGGTTTCTTGAATAATTATTCTTAATTGTAGTATTATTAATAGTGCAATTAAAAAATTTATATTTGGTAAATTAACCTCATTTTACTCCCATTCCATCTAATGAAACTACTCCGATAATCGTATTTACTGACGATGTGAAGGTGTCGCCATTGGAAATGAACGCGCAAATTTCCTAAAAATGCCTGTTAGAGAGGTGGTAGTAGAGGTAGTAGAGGTGGTAGTGGTAGAGTGTGGTAGCTTCTAAGCCCCAGACCCTGTCTCGTTCACGGCTTCGTCCAGTTTTCCTAGATCCCTTGAGCAAATACTGAGATGTACTCCTGCTCCAATTGTGGACATGAGCTCCAGTGTATTGGCTCGTTTTCTTAAGCTCTGAAAGAACACAGCGGAAAAATAGTTATTTCTTGAACTGTACGATGTAAAATCGTTCTCCATGTTTGTTCCTGTCTGTAACGTGAAGCACGATATAGAAGTAGAGTAAACTGCTAATTTATCGATGCCAATAGTTTCTATTACACGGTACCAAACATTTACTGATATCAAATATCATAAACACCTGTTGCTTATTCATAATTCAACTTAGTATAGTAAAAGATCGAGAGTAGGTATTCCGGAGCTCAAGGAAACGTGTACATATTGTACTCCTCCCCACGTCACATATAGTTTTTACTGTTTACTGACGATAAATAAATTGGAAAAAGGAATAAAACCAACCATTAACTTTCTTTCTTCACCACAAATTCCACATTTATCCCCAGGAGTTTCAAGATTGGTGTCTAGATCTGTAAATCTAGCGTACTGACCAGATGCCCTGAATGAATAAAACAGAATGAAAGGTTTTCAATAGTCTTTATTGTTTAGGTCATTTGTCGCTTCCTGGCGTATTTGAACAGGAAGTTTATTACCCCATTGCAATTTCTTCAACTGTATTGTAATGTGAAACAATAATCCATTGAGCAAGTCACCGGAATTTTAAAAGAAAGTTTAGAATGACAAACTCAATAAATGTGATAGTTTGACAGAGAAAGATTTTCATAGCCGTATCGGGTTTCTATTCTCATATTTCAGACACATTAAAATTCTTTCGAGTTCTCATTGTTTAGGACATTTACTGTTTCCTGTCGCCATATTAGAAGTAGCAATTAATGAAGGAGGAAGCAAGAGACATACATCCACTCGTGATTTGAACGATCCTTCGAATGTAGGGTGCTCTTAATGAGTTCATTGAGTCAATGACGCATATTAGCCCTTCGTTGTATAACACGCGTCTCCGAGGCCCACATATACATATTGTCATTTTGTTATTTCTCGATTACTTGAGTGACAATTTTTCCTGACTTTTCCCTTTAGTTCTTACAAATACTTTTTACGGTCGAACGAACGTGAAATATTAATACATGCCGAATAAATAATATTAATAGGTTTGTACGAGTGTAATGCACAAGGCGAGTCTTTGAAGAAAAATTTGTTTCCCGCTAGGTCAAAAAACTATATGGATCGTTTTACTTTCTTGAATCTACTTAGTAGTAAGAAGTTATCTAATGCTGCAGGAGTAACTTAGATTTTTTGACAGAAAAACACATTTTGTTGATCGAATACTGAAAAGCTTTTCTTCGTCCTGTACGTAGATAATTATTTTTTTCTATTCGTAGTGTAGTTGTAATTCACGTTTTGGGTGCCCTTGACGCAAAAAAATTTTGTTGTTGTTGTTGTTCAAATCGTCAATCTAACCGTCATTCTTCGTCTGTCTGTGAACAACACTAACGCCTAAACTGTACACAGAATTTTCATCATAAATAATATTTCCCAATCGGTCTACTTGTTGTGATGACCCCTTGAATATCTACTAGGTCTCTTAATTTTTCGGAATACTTTACGTAAAGTTCTTACGACATTTTTAAAATTTTCTCAAAAATGCAACAAATTTTATCTTAAAACGTTTTCTTCAACGAAGCAAAGAAAGCTTGTATAAATAAAGCAGGAACGATTTTCAGTAAAACCTCAGGGTTTTCGAATATTTAAAATGTGAATAAAGATTTTCGACCGCATCCTACAACTGCGATTTTGAAGTCAGGGAGATTCACACTTTAGATCTTTGAGAAACAGTATTGCTAGAAAACATGATACTTTCTTGATTAGAGATCGGTAGATTTGTGTTGCAACATTTGATTTTTAATCAGCTTCAAAAGAAGGTTACACAATTCGTCTGGCATATTTTTTTGTTTATTCATTCGACCACAACATTCGCAAATACACCTCGATTTAAATTTTTTTCTGTTGTCTTAAAGGGTATATCCTCCCGGTTGTACAATGGCAAAATTATGATATTCTAATAAAGAGATCCATGGATATAATACATCGAGATTGTAACAACAGCACATACTTTCTCGAATTTCTGTAACCAAATTTTTCTTTATTTTTTCCCACAGATAAAGTAAAGGACGGTTAAAAGAATGACGCAGGTGTGATTGTCGTTGAACGCAAAACGTTGAAATTGCAAATTTGCGGGAAAGTATTTGATGTTGTAGCAGCACAAGTTTCTTTGTTTATCTTGCTTGAGTAAGCACAAGTGCGCCTATAAAGACGTTGAAACGTCCTAGGGCTAAGGGCTCCTGGTCGGGAAACACGAGGATAAATTCCCCGGGGAAGCTGGAGTGCCTGATATGTCATAGGATACGTCATATAGATGCGGCGATGGAGGACAGCCGTGACAGGGGGATAAAAGTTGTGACGGGGGACCTAAAGTTAGCCCAAACGATCTAAAATATTACTACATAGACTAATATAAAATCAGCTTAGTTATCTTAGGGCATCAAAAATTGACGAGCTCAGGGCGCTCATTGAGCGCTCATTAATTACTCCCCGCAAAGCATCATAATGTCACTGCAGTGCAACTGACCAGGCGGTTCTATGGTTGAAGCCCCAATGATGGCAAGATCTTCAACACAAACTACAAACTAGGTGGAGTTCAGCCGCTGGGTGGAGGAGAATTCTAGCGGACGGCTACTCTGATCAATAGTTTTTTTTTTTTTTTTTTTCGATCAACACGCAAATGCCCGAGCTGTACTCAAACTGGCCACGGACCGCGCGCAATTTTTCCTTTCTCTTCCTTCTCCTTTTCCCTCCCATTACACACACTTACAAGGACTCCCCTACCACAGATGTCGAGGGCCCAGTCCGAAGATTTGAGCTTGTTTCAGCTGGGCGGTGCCCCGCTGTTGGGAGCTACTGCTTTGAAAAATCCCGCAAGTGGACGTCATGTCGCCGGATCTCACCCTTCAACAAGAGAACGTAACTGCCCCCTCCCGTGACAAAGACTTGCACTACACTAACGGGACTAATGAACATAGCAGTAGACGCGCCCGGAAACACTAATAAATGGATCAAATGTTATCATGTGCATATCAAATGCATTTTCTTATTTTCTTCTGTAAATGGGGCAAAGTACGGTTTCAAAAATCACCCATATCAAATTTTCATTACAACCTCTGAATTTTCAAAAATTTGATATGTCCAATTTTTTAGATTCCTTCGTGCAACTACTTCAAAAATTTACCTTCTCGCCTTTCTTCGTTAGAAGAGAAATAGTTGTAATCGGGCGACGGAAAACGGCGAAATTTCAAAAAAAAAAGTTTATTGCCTGGCCTTTGTATCGGAAAAGTAGATAAATCTTGTTCCTGTATATAGCAAATTACTTTCTGTAACACGTTGTGCAGTACGAATCCGTGTTTTGTTGGTCCTTGATTCCGGAAAATCGATTATCGACAAAACGTTCGTCTGTGCGTCCGTGATCAAGGCAAATTATTATTCCCAAATCGATCTGAATGATCTCGCGGCTTTGTGACTTTGAAACGTATATCTTGATTTTTGAGGGTTCTTAGCTGAAACCTCAAACATTTTCAAAATGTTCTAAAAAATTGTTCCGAATATTTTGATTAAACTCTGTCCTCCGTTGGCGTTAAGGGAATTTGAGATTTCATTTTCCTTGGATTTCTAATTTTTTTTAATTCATAACTCAATACGTTCAATTTTTTCGGAGTCTTCCTACAACTACAATATTGAAGTAAGAAATTCCTTAATCGAAACTGTATACTAAAGTCAGAATTACTAGAATTAGTTGAAATAGTTTCACGTACTTTTTTTTATAAAATGAGTAGATTTCAGATAATTTTGCGTGAAATATAACTCATATTTTTCAAAAACGGACATTTTATTCAAAACTGGACTAGAGAAGTCCGTTATTTGTCCGTCCTTTTTATTATTATTATTATTATTATTATTATTATTATTATTATTATTATTATTATTATTATTATTATTATTATTATTATTATTATTATTATTATTATACATCGGAAAAACCTGCCGGCAGTCAAAAGAAAAATAAAACTAGTACGAGAAAGTCTACGTCATTTTGCAGCATTACTAGATAGGATAAAAGTCGTAGGTTCACGGAGAAAGAACACAATTATACCGTCATTTTCAAAAAGAAACTATCAAAATTTATTTTTCCAAATGTGGTTTTTCAGTGATGACGTTTATAGTGTAAAAGTAGTCCATTCAGCCTTCTAGAGCGAAAAACAACTTTCTGGTCGTTCGGAGCAAACATTTGGGGAGGGGGAGAGAATGAGGAAAGTTTTTAAAACCTAAAAATTCAAATCTCCGACAGTGAATAAAATTACTATTATACTATAAATCCTTTATAGTCGCGTTAAAGTTTAAGGAACCTGCCACAGACAGGGTGAACAAAATCACAAAGAAAAAGTACTGCATTGCTCAGTAAATTGAACGACACTGTTGCAAGTTGCAATTTCTTTGTCGAAATCTCGAATCATAGTTCTTTCCGATACGTGTACTCTTTTCTATTTATTTGTGAAATAATACTTCCGTGTTCTTTTATAACACGTATGAGTTTCTTAACTTGTTTTCTTTCTTTGTGTAGATCTTTGTGTGCTACTCAAGTCCTTATTGATTACGGTACGTCAATGCCAAAGATAGTCGATCTCGATCAGCTTTTTCGTCCAGTTTCCGTAATCCTTTGAGAAAAAGCTGAGATGGACCCTTGTTTTGCTTCTGGACATAAATGTAACTACATTATCTGTGCACGTCTTCTAGAATTCAGTGTAAAATATAGTTATTCAAATTATCGTTCTCCATGATGTCGCTGCAGGAAGGATTCCTTGAGGAAGGACGTGATGAAGGATAAGAGCCCAAATGTATTGCTGATTTATCCTTGAAAATAGATTTTATTACATTGAAGCGAGTGTTTTGTTAACAATCCTGACAAAAAACGCTTATTTTCTTTCTGTTTTCAAAATTAAAGTAGTATATGGTTTAGGGTAGGGATCACAGAATTTTGAAAACTTGCACAGAATTCTCTTCTCCCCATAGCATGTCACACAGTTTTTAGCTGTTTTTTCGTAAAATAAATAAATAAATAGTCACAATACAAAAGCCTCGCGGATATACTTTAATGTTCAAAAATAAGCCCATAAAACTTTGAAATAATTTTTTCCATCGTTTAGGAGCAAACTATGTAAGGGATGGTGTGAGAAGCCCAGATTTTCAAATGGATTGTCGTTATGATGAAGTAAACAATATTCATTTATAAAACTCTAGTTTCTAAGCATATAATATGATGTATTGTTAAAAGTCAAGTTCGTTTGCTCCAAGAAAACCATAGGCGCTCTTTCGGTCGTCAAAGATTGCAATTCTCCATAGCTTTCCCTCAGTCCTTTCTACAGAAGTCCTTGATTCCAATAGCCACTTCATTCAAATTTCTGGCTATCCTCTGGCCGCTTCCCTAGAATCCTAACTATCCTATTGCTAATCCACTCTTCAATTGGCGACGCGCGGACCACGGTTCATCTGGAATAAAGAAATTATTCCCGTCGGCCCACTGGAAAACAATCATGTGTGAAGGATCAACAAAGAAAGAAAGATGCATTTTTTCACTACATATCTCTATTGAGGATAAAGATAATTGTGTTAGTAGTGATCCCAATTAATTTGGATAATCGGTTTTAAAGACATTGCACTGAACCCTTGTGTCGTTTAGCGAATCAAATACATTTTATTAAATGGGAGTGTACATTTCTTGTCGTCAAATATTTAAATTAAAACGGTGGGGATTCCAAAACTTACGAAAACACGCAAATAGTTCTCTCTTCCAGATGTCATATACAGTTTTTACTGTATTTTTTTGCCAAGAGAATTAACTAAACAGAAAGAAGTATTGAAGACCCTTTCTCCGAATTCCTAGCTATCGAGTAGCCTCTTCGACATTATCGAGAGCCCGGCCGACGCCGTTGTTGGAGGCAGGAGGGGAGGAGGGGGGACGAAGTGGGTGGGGCAGTGTGGAGTGCAGTGACTCGACTATCCGAGTCTGGTGTCGTTTGAAGGAAGCTTCCGTGTTAAGCACGTCGTATTAAGATGAGCCGTGTTGATCTGTTCTGTGTCGGTGATACACCGTGAAAAAGTTCGCCGCGGACACTGTAGCCGTCGCCAGGAATTGTCTATTGGTCGTGTAAAGTACCCAGCGCGACTCATTTGCCGTTCTGTCGGTCGTGGCGTGTGAGAGAAGCCCTGTGAATGACGTCAGAGCTGTAGTGCCATTGACAGTTCCCCACTGGCCTTACGAAGTACAGGGTGTGTCGTGCCTGGCATTCGCTCAGTCGCGGCGAGACGGTGAAGAGACGGTTCGCTTGAGACAACTGGGGCGTTTGACAGTCGTCCACTGGCCATGCGGAGTAGAAGGTGCGCGTAGGTTGCCGTTCGCTCAGTGCCTTGGTTGTGCCTTGTTGGTGAATCATCGTGGCAAGTTACACTAGAAGTAGCTGTGGCCAACGCAATTAGTTGCTCAGTAGTGCTGTCGTCTACATGCGCGTTTTAGCCGCCGTTCTCTCCGCCCAGGCGAATCAACGTAACATCGTCGCGGACACCAAATGGTGCTGTGGAGATTGGCAGATAGTTGCCGCTGGTCTTTCGGGGTACCGGTCGCGTCTGGGTCGTCGTTGGCTGTCTTCACAGTGGCGAGATATCGTAGACGTAGTTGAAGCGTTTAACTGCATTTGCCCGTCTAGAGGAGCATCGGGTGTGGCTGGTCACAGTTGTTCCCTGCGCTATATCGACGGCGACATTAATTAGCTCCTCAGTTCAACAGATAGCATCGCTCACTTGCTCAACTTTGACCGAATCAGCCATGGCATCAGCAAGTTCAAGAATTTCTGAACCGACAATTGATCCCTACGTCTTCGTCGAATCGGAAGATGAGAATTCCAACGGCGACTTCGGCCGCGGGTACCTGTTTTCTTCACCTGGCAACAGAATGAAGCGGCCTGCTGAATTGGACGGCGCGGCAGATTCGGAATCGGGAGGCGACGACCACGTCTGGTCCCACAGTATCACCCTGTACAGGCTGGCTCCCGAGTTGGACACGTGTATTTGCCGCCGCCGCTGGTCTCCTGTGACAGAAGTTCCGCCTGACCAAAGGCTGACGCCGGCTCACCTGGTGAGTTCAGTCCTTTAGAGTTGGTGAGTGAGAATTTAGAACATTTCCGTGCGCGCCTTCTACTTTGTTCATTAAACCCATGTGTAGCACGAGTTCTAGCAGGGAGTTGGCGTTGTTCCTCTGCCCTGGAACGTGCGATTCAGTGCCTACGCATCGGTTAATTATTTTGTTTATTTATTAGTGATTACGAGTGCATCAACTGTTAAGGTAATTAGTCCCGTAAGTGTAGTGCATATATTTTCCTCGTGAAATGATAATGATCTTGCTCTGCCAGATGGTGAGATCCGGCGCCGATCTACCGTTCCCCCAACCAGATATCTTCCACCAACGGGGCACCCCCCCCCCAGCTAGGACAAGCTCTAAGCTCTTGAACGGTCTCACGGCAAGTGTGTTAGTGTAGTGCATGTAAGAGTAAGTGTGTGTAAATAAGCGGTGAGGATTGGACAAGTAAGAGGATGGGATGATCGCGCGCGGTCCGTGGCCCGGTTATTACGGTACTGCCCCGGCATTCGCTGGTGTTGACCGGTGAAACCGCGGAAAACTACCGACCAAAGCAGCCGGCCACAAAAAGTTTCCTCCAGAAAGCGACTGAATTCAACTTATATGATATGCTAGGGTCGAAAATACTGCCATCGCCGGGACTCCCCATCTGAGGCACATCAGTGACATAAGTTGATGCTCTGAGCCACCTATCCCGGTTTTACGGGGTTACCCCCAGCAGGGCACCAGCCCAGTCGGGAGATCCAAGCTCCTGTCTGGCCTCCCGTCATGAGCGATACTGTTGTGCATAGAAGTGTAAATGCTTGTGTGTAAGTGAAGAGGAAGGCACAAGGATGAGGAAGAAAAACACGAGAAACTAAATATGACAGAAGCCGGATGCCTGGATACTATTCCTCGTATCATCTAGAAAGTGTGAATGATGATGAGACGTGAACAGGCAAATTATGTCGAGAATGAAATAATGTTTGATTCATTGTGGCTTCGAATTTCAAATTTCGCTTTAAATGTGGTTTCAGTGGTCTCGTTTTCAAAATAAAAGCGAAGGATATTTTAGTCTCTTCAAACAGCTATGCGCTCTGCAGACCTCTACCCACCTTCAGAGAGCTATGAGAAAGGCTGCATCTACTCTACCAAAGTGTCCATCAATTGGCTGTTAAACTCATGACAGATAATAAAATGATAGTGCGTTTCGTTGGTGCTTCTTAGTGCTATGGGATTGTTACGACTTAGTGTTTCGGCAGAGACAAACTATCATATTGTTTTAGTTCAGATGGTCAATATCCATTCCTTGAGATTTAATGAGCGAATCTTTCATATTTTCAGAAACGTGACGTATACATCGCAAAAGTAAACTACAGGTGCTACAGCATGGTACAGGCTTTCTCGCAGTAAAACGGGAAGCGGTGGCTCAGTGCATCAACTGATGTTACTGTAGCGCCTCTGACCGTGAGGTCCCAGATCCGAGTCCCGACAGCGGTAGGATTTACGACACTACCTTTTTAGCCTCACAAACTGGTCACGGACCACGCATGATCTTTCCTTCCTCTTCCTTGTCCTATCCTCACCCCTTACAGCCACATTTACACTAACATGCACTACACTACCACACATGCCGGGGACCGGTCGGGGGACTTGTCCCGGCAAGGGCGGTGCCCCGCTGGTGAGATACCAGGTTGAGGAAAAATCACATTAGCCGACAGTGGGTCGCCGCCGGATCTGGCCATCCAGCGGGGGAAGACCACAGCCACCTCCCGAGAAAAAACACTGCACTTACAGACTAATGACTATAGTAATTAACGGGCCCGGATACACTAATAATCAACCAAAAATCAATCATTCTCGTAGTAAAGTTTTCTAATTTGCTTGTTGTGGACTGACATTAAGGTCTTGCTCCATTCTCTGGCCAGCTGCCATCTATCGCCGCGCAAAGTACATTTTCTTGACATTTTCTCAACTTTTCGGTATCTTAATAGTAGAACTGAAATATAACTTCAATAATGTTAGATAGGAGTAAAACCTCGTCCTAAATGGAAATTTTATTTGAATATTTTTGAGTCTTTTTTAAGAAAATGTGGATTAAGAATCACTGGAAATGCGAAAATTGAAGCTCTTTTTTAAAGGAATCTATTGAGTTTTCGAAAGACTTCATTAAAAATCATTTGAAGCTCTTCTACTCACAATTACAATAATGTATACAAATTGATGGAAATGCGCATATTAACGGCCTGAGAGATATTTAAAAAATACAATTGTGGAATTTTTGATAACACCGAAAGGATACACAAAATTAACTTCACGTCATATTATAGAGTGCCATTATCACTGTTCATTGGGAAAAAATGAAGAAAAAATTTGGAGCCATTTTTGAGAAAATGGCGTTTGACCGTTTTTGAATATGCAAAATGTTGAGCTTATTTTTACAGAAAACTCTCGAGTTTTCGAGAAACTTTATTTGACATTATTTAAAATACATGAACTCATAAATACAATAATGTGAAGAAATTGCTTTTAATATAAATATTGCCGACGTGAGAGACGTTAAGAAAATAACGTTTTCCAACTATTGAAAAGACAAAATAGATCAATATGTCGTTTATGCCATCTTGTACAGTGTATTTAGCACCATTGATACCAAAATTTCAAAGAAAATAATTGGAGCCGATTTTAAGAAAATCTTGTTTTAATAATATTTTAAAATTGCAAATATTCCACGTTCTATTCCACGAAAACTACTAAACTTATCGAAGATATGTACGTGACCTTAGTGAAAGAACTATTTATGAGCAACAAATTTCATTTGAAGGAAAAATCTGTCTTAAATTTTATACTTGTAGGAAGACGCCGAACAAATTCAAACTTTTCCAATTTTGGAAAATTTAGATTTTACCGTGAAAATCGGGCATATGCCACCATTAGAAGTGCATTTTACTCTATTCTTACAAGAAATTTAAAGAAAAAAGTTTGGACCCGTTTTTTAGAATATTTTGAAAGTGTCCGGGGGCTTCATTTTCTACATTATCCCCAAATTTTAAAGAATGTTTTTTAGAATTTCAGAGCTTCAACCATAGCCAAATAGACAGGAGTTCCTTCAATTTGGAAAAGATCCCACGCGCGGTTTAGGCGCTAGTAGTGTTCACAGACGGACAGACGGACGGACGTTTTGAAAAGAACCACTTTTTCGGTATCAGGGGCTCCCCAAAACGTTTATTTTCGTTGAAATCTCGAAATCGATTTTCCGCATCTTTACATAACTTTCTATATACTACGTATAATAAAACCGTATATACATATGTATACGAGACATGTTCACTAGAGGTATAAGAGAATGGCACAGATTTTCTCCTCGTAAAGTTTTCTAATTTCCTTGATGTGGACTGGTACTGTACACTCTTTCCTTTCTTCTTGCCAGCTGCCATCTATCGCCGCCCAAGGTATATTTTTGGAAATTTTCTCAACTATTCGGTTTCCAAGTAGTACAACCGAAATATTATTTTAGAAATATTAAAGAAGACTAATACCTTGTCCTGAATAGCAATTTTCATTGAACAAATTTGGAGCCGTCTTTAAGAAAATGGAGTTGTGTTACAGTAAATGCGAAATTTGAAGCTCTTTTTCACAGGAATCTATTGAGTTTTCGAAAAACTTCATTTGAAACCATTTGAAGTACTTCCACTTACAAATACAATAATGTATACGAATCCAATTAAATGTGCATGTTAACAGCGTGAGCGATATTTAAAAAAAAATAATTTGTATAATTTTTGAAAAAAACAAAAGATTACACCACAATCAACTTTACGTTGTGTTAAATAGTGCCATTATCACTATCCGTTGTAAAAGTTTGAAGAACAAATCTGAATCCATTTTTTGAGAAAATGGCGTTTGAGTGTTTTTGAAAATGAGAAATTCTGAGATCATTTTCACAGAAAACTGTCGAGTTTTCGAGAAATTTATTTGACATTATTTAAAGCAAATATACTCATAAATACACCAACGTTAAGAAATCGCCTGTAATGAAAATATTACTGAAATGAATGACAAGTCAAAAAAATTACATTTTTCTAATTTTTGAAAAAACAAAAGTGTGTTGCAATATGGCGTTTATGTCTTGTTATACAGTGCATTTAACACTATCCATGTCAAAAATTTAAAGAAAACATTTAGAGCCGTTTTTGAGAAAATCTTGTTTTTGTAATTTTTTAAAAATTGCAAATATTGTATGCTTCATTGTGCCAAAACTACTAAAATTTTCAAAAAAGCTACATGACCTTATTAAAAGAATTGATTATGAGCAACAAATATCATTTGAAGCAAGAATCTGTCTAATTTTGTAGCTGGAGAAAGACGCCCACAATAATTCAAACTTTTGCAATTTTCGAAAATTCCGAGGAAACCGCGAAAATCGGACCTACCTTTATAAGTGTATCTTACTCTATTATTACAAGAAATTGAAAGAAAAAATTTTGTGCCGTTTCTGAAAAAAGTTGAAAATTTCCGGGGGTCTTAAAGTACCCCCAAATTTTTAAGAAGTTTTTCAAAATTTCAAAGCTTCAACTAGAGCCAGATAGAGAAGGGTTTCTTCAATTTGGAAATAATGTACTTGTGGTTTACTCCCTAGTAGTGTTTACAGACGGACAGGCAGACACGACAAATGGACGGACAGATGGTCGGACGTTTTGAAAAGAACCAGTTTTTTGGTATCAGAGGATCCCAAAACGTGTATTTCCGTAGAAATATCGAAATCGTTTTTCCACAGCATTATATAACTTACTCTATACTACGTATATTACTCCCGTATGTATGCGTGTATACGAGAAAGTAACTAGAGATGCTACAGAATGGCACGGACGTTCTCGTAGTAAAATTTTCTAATTTCCTTGGTGTGGACTGGTGTGGTCTTGCTCCATTCTCTGGCCAGCTGCCATCTATCGCCGCTCAAAGTGCATTTCCTTGACATTTTCTCACCTTTTCCGTGTCTTAATAGTAGAACCGAAATATTAGTTTAACAATATTAAAGAAGATTAAACCCTTTTCCTAAATATCAATTTTCATTGAAAAATTTGGAGCCGTCTATAAGAAAATGGCGTTAAGCTTTACTGCAAAGGCGAAATTTGAAGCTCTTTCTCACAGGGATCTATTGAGGTTTTGAACAACTTAATTTGAAGTAATTTGAAGAACTTTCACTCACAAATTTAATAATGTATACAAATCCATTGAAATGTCCATATTAACGCCGTGAGAAATATTAAAACAAAATTACATTTGTGTAATGTAAAGTGTGAAGAAATTGCCTATAATGTAAATATTACTGACATGAGTGACAAATCAAAAAATTACATTTTCTAAGTTTAAAAAAAAACGAAAGAATAGTGCAATATGGCATTTGTCTTCTTATACAATGCATTTAGCACTATCCATACCAAAAATTTAAAGAAAACATTTGGTGCCGTTTTTGAGAAAATCTTGTTGTTTGTTTTTTAAATTGCAAATATTGCACGCCTTATTACGCGGAAACTACCCATATGTTCGAAAATATCTACATGAAAACATTAAAGGAACTTATTATCAGCAACTAATTTTGTTTGAAGCAAAAAATCACTGTCTTTAATTTTGTAGCTGGAGGAAGGCGCCGAAAATAATTCAAACTTTTGCAACTTTCGAAAATTCAGAGGTAACCACGAAAATAGGACCTATGCCACCTTTATAAGTGTATTTTACTCTATTATTACAAGAAATTTGAAGAAGAAATTTGGAGCCGTTTTTGAAAAAATTTCAAAATCTCCGGGGTTCTTCATGTAAAGTACCCCCAATTTTTTATGGAGCCCTGATGGATAAATCTTGAACTGTAAGAACCTGCGGTCGAATCCCAACCCGATTGAAACCCTTTTGGAAGCTCATGTAGCATTATAATTAGGGAACTGAATTTATTGTAATAAAAAATGCAAAATATATACATATGTATGTAATAATTGTTTCAAAACATGCAAGAAAAAGTAGAAAATTGGTAAAATAAAAATTCATTATTGTGTTTATAACTTTTCTCTATGAGCATTTTCTGAGCATAGAAGTTCGTCGATCAGTTCTTAACAAGGATTCGGAGTGGCTGCGAGTAAGTTCTACCTCTACAGAAGTAATTGTACACTAGACTTCACCACACAAGAATTTTATTCGAAATATACAATACGCTCATTATATATTACAACGCTTACGAGAAGCAGGTGTTCAATTGAATAGTAGTATCGTGTAGCCTGTGAAAGATTCCGGGTTCTGGGGTTAAGGGGAATATACGCCCCCCCCAAAAAAAAGAACTGGAGCCACGCGGCAAGACAATTGTCTGTAAAATATATTAGTTAGCTTTCGTTCACTTAATGAATGTCTGTTTGAAACATGAGCAAGTACGCGGCTGAAATTACTTGTGTTCATAAAAATCCGCTCATGTTTGACTCCAAGTACGCAGTGAGCCGGGGAAGGGATATGTTTGCCAACTCATGGTGAAGATATGGTGGTGAAGTGCAACAACATTTCATTTGATTTATAAGAAAGATGTAACGTATTTTGCAAACGCGCTTCTAAAGTGTTCCGTTCCGACGTATAAATGAATTAAAATGTAAGGAAATATATACTAATAGGTAAAATATGTAATTATGCCAAAATATGTAAAATAAAATAGTTCTAATTCATTTAAAATGTCTTCTAAACTCAAAAAAATTTATTGAATGAAGATATCTATTTCCCGTAAAAACATGTAATTACATGGAAATCCGTTCCCTAATTATAATACCGAATAGTCGTTACACATAATTAAAGAACGTCTGCAATTTGGTAATATCATTAGTTTCGTGATGGAGCGCAGAAAAAACAATTGTAATTTTTTTGGATCAAAATCATTGTTCAAATGCTTTCATTTATTTATGTATTATTCAATATGTATTCATTTAGTTAACACGTAAATTGATATTAAAAATGACACGGAAATATCAACGCGTAGATTAAACCCAATACACAAGTTCTTCTCTCCAATTTTCTGATGGGAATTTGCCATCGGATCATCGACGCAGAAGTCATGTTATTCAGAAATTCATAGATTTTGTAATTGTATTCCTTTTTGTCAAGAATACAATGACAAAATCTATGAATTTCTGAACAACACAGTATAACAACTTCCCAATGCCCCCCTAAGAAATATCTTTGCAATCTTAAGCAAGTAATTAATTATTCACAAGCCCTGTTTCCCTATCTCAAACAATACATACCATACAAACCTTTTCCTTCTAAACTTTATGACCATCCTTAATAGCACGAAGAAAATACCTCCATCAGACCCGTTGTCTCTTCTACAAACACTTTAACACACAAACACAGCCAGAAATTAAATAACCTCTTGCACAAATACATTCAGTTGAAGCATTCAAATACTGTAAAAGACAGTCTTGATCTAGTAAGAAAAGATTCAACAGATTCTCGTCCCTCCCTGTGCCGAACTACTCTCATTTCATAAATCTCTTTCCTAATATTCCGGATTTAGATTACAAATTACTTCTATATAATTTACTGTACAAATCATGCTTATACCCATTCGCGATAAACTCCGAAAATCCCTTGAACCTATGCCTGGACCAAAATTACTTCACTTTTGACAAATTTTACAAACTTTAGGAATTCCTATGGGCTGACCCCTCCTCTCCTTGGAGATACATTTATGAATGCTAACTAATAAACATAACGGGTTTAACAAAACAGCGCTTGCTGACAAAGTTCAGGGGATTCATTAAAATCGGACTTTTACCATGTTTCTAAGTGATCTAGCCTGTAAATATTCGAATGAAAAAAAAGAAAAATTTGGGAGAAACATGGAGATGTTAAAAATTCCGTATGAGGTTCATATAAAGTACCCCTTAAATTTAAAAATATCCTTTAAATATTGTAAAGTTGATTCAAAGGATTTAAGGTAAATCAAAAGGATTGTTTTAGTTTTGGGAAAGAACCTCCTCGAATCGAATTAATATTGTGCACAGTATTCGTTGATTGATTGATTTTTTCGTGTTTCCGGGCGCGTCAACTGCTTTGGTAATTAGTCCCGTTAGTGTAGTGCATGTTTTTTTCGCGGAAGATGGCGGTGATCTTCCCCCGCTGGATGGCGAGATCCGGCGCCGACCTACCATCGGCTAGTGGGGTTTCCCCCTAATCAGGACTCTCCCACCAGCGGGACACCGCCCCAGCCGGGACAAGTTCTAAGCTCCCGACCGATCTCCCGGAATATGTGGTAGTGTAGTGCATGTTAGTGTGTGTGTGTAAGGGGAGAGGATAGGACAAGGAAGAGGAAGGACAGATCGCGCGCGCTCCGTGGCCCATTTGGTAAGGTACTGCACCGGCATTCCCCTGGTGTTGATCGGAGAAACCACGGAAAACTACCGATCAGAGCAGCCGGCCGCTAGAATTCTCTTCCAGACAGCGACTGAAATCGACCTAACTGAAGAGTTAGTGTCGAAAATCCTGCCGCCGTGAGGACTCGAACCTAGGACCTCCCGGCCAGAGGCGCTGCAGTGACATCAGTTGATGCACTGAGCTACCGCTCCCTGTCACAGTAGTCGTGTTTCCGCTGGTTACAATGTCATCTTTTCTCCAGCTCTTCATCCGCATCTAATAAAAACTATTCTTCGCACTATAAATCAATTGTATCATCAGTTCCCCTCCATTACTATTGGAACAAGTGGCGCCCCGTGACGTTTCGTGGCGGGCCGTCCGTTGTCAATGGGCAACTAGCAAGCCTCGCCGTAACGTGTCGACCGGTGGATTGAGTCCTCTGAGTGTAGTGCACGCGCGGGAGCTGACGGTGCTCTTTATCCGTTGGATGGTCTGATCCGGCGCCGACCTATGACAACTAGCGGGGTTTTCCCCAGCCAGGTATCTCCCACCAGCGTGGCACTGCCCAACCGGGTCAAGATCTAACCTCCCGACTGGTCTCTTAACATGTGTTGTAGTGTTGTGTATGTAAATGTGTGTGCAAGTATAGGGTGAGTATAAGGGCAAGTAAAGGGTTCGTGGCTCGTTTGTTAAGGTACTGCTCTGGCATTCACCTGGGAGGAACCACAGAAAACAACCGATCAGAGCAGACGGACGCTAGAATTCTCCACAAGACAGCGATTGAATTCAACCCAGCTATCTAGCTATTGTCGAAAATCCTGCCAACGTCGGGACTCGAACCCAGGAACTCCCTTGCAGAGGCACTGCAATGACATCCGTTGACGCCGTAAGTCACCTCGGTGCGAACTTGGAAATCATTTTTGATTTTATTTTACTTTTATTTTATTTTACATCAAAAAAATTTAAAAACTGTGACGTGCTACAGGGAGAAGTGTAGTCTGTGCTCGTTATCTTTATTCTGGGAGCCCTTCCCTAAACTATATACAAGTTGAATTCTGAATACAGAAAGAAATGAGCGTTTTTGGCAGTAATTCATAACAAAATATTCGGTTTGATGAAATAAAATTTAATTTCAAGGGCAATTCAGCTATAGATATGGGTTCTCATCCGTCATCATGTCCTTGATGAAAGAATATACTTCTACCACAATAACATGGAAGACCGATAATTTGAATAATCATACTTCCCACTGAACTCAGCTGGGAGCGGTAGCTCAGTGCAACTGATGTCACTGCAGCGCCTCTGACCGGGAGTTCCTAGGTTCGAGTCCTAATGGCGGCAGCATTTTCGATACTAGCTTTTCAGTTAGGTCGAATTCAATCGCTGTCTGAAGGACAATTCTAGCGGCCGGCTGCTCTGGTCGGTAGTTTTCCGTGTTTTTTTTCGATCAACAACCAGGCGAATGCCGGAGCAGTACCCTAACAAACGGGCCACGCGCGATCTTTCCTCCCTCTTCCTTGTCCTCTCCTCTCCCCTTACACTCACACTTACACTAACATGCACTACACTACCCCATATTCCGGGAGATCGGTCGGGAGCTTATAGCTTGTCCCGGCTGGGGCGGTGCCCCGCTGGTGGGAGAGTCCTGAGAAGGGGAAACCCCACTAGTCGACGGTAGGTCGGCGCTGGATCTCGCCATCCATCGGCGGAAGATCACCGCCATCTCTCGAGAACAAATATGCACTAGACCTTTTCTCTTACAAGAAATCGTTCAAAATTGGGCATTTTTCGGCACAAAAGATGACGTATTATATTTTATTGCACGAATGAGTGCGTTATCATACGTTCAGCCAATCACAGCGAGAGAATTGTGGGGAGGTAGAGGGGAAAGGAACAGCCGACCATTGTTTTGTCGCACTCGTCAAATACTCGAGACGTCACAAGAAAGTTGTTTCGCAAAATGAAGTTTGATTCTCTTATAAGTTGATAATGCTTTTATACAAAAAAAGGGTATGCAAGTCATTTATAATGTTGTTTTATTGTATTTGTACACATTTGAAAACTCACTCCTAACGTCGCTCGTTTTCCAAACATATACCCATGCAATAAGGCTTAAAAATTGTAAACTCATTGCATAATAGTACATTGTGAAACGATAATGTAATGATGGGTATTAATACACATGTGTGACGAGACGCGCGGGGAACGAGAGAGTATCGTAAACTTCATACTAGTGTATTAAAGTGTAGTAAATTGTAAATTGTAAATTGTGTAGTAAAGTGTAGTGTATCCATTACACCGAGTTTCATACGGTACTTTTTCTACGACTTTTTATAAGTGAAACGTTTAAATTGAATCGTCGCATTTGACATGCAGGATTCAGCCAAGACCACCAAGCGGACAGATCCCTACCCTACCCTCGCATGCTGTCGTAGATGCTGTGGTTACCGACCTGTCTGCGAGGAAGTACTGCACTAGTCAAATAGGATCAAATTGAAATTTCGATGCAATATATTTTAAATAATATTCCACAAACACTACTAATAATCAAAGAAATTAAAACTCACAAGCATAATATAATACGGTTCAAATGCAATTTTAATGTACACAATCGAACGAAACATTTATTAGAACGATTCTCAAGTTTGTTGCGTCTACAATTTTGACGCAACGTCTCCAAGCCCCTTAAGGGGCGTTGAGCGCTTTGCGCTGGGGAGTAATCCTGCATTAACATTCTGTCATGCCACGACGCAGTCAGTTGTCAAGAGGACCGCCAGGTAGCATTTCCGCGTACGCACCTCCTGCTATGCGCTCCAGCGTCACTACCCAACGGCCAGAATTGGGAAGGAATAAGGATAGGGTTTAGGACACTCCACAGGGGTTTGACTAGCCCTTGTGAAGCAGCCAAATTCGTTTCGTTGGAACAAATTTCACATGAGATTCGACGGAAATCGAACCTGGACCTCAGTGGTGAAAGACTAGCGACTTCGTTACGTGCCACGAGCGAGCGACTAATTGTCAATACTTGATTTGTAAACTTCTCTGTGATTGGTCAAGATCCAGTATCATAATGAAATCTGTAATGAGTATCTATAATCAAATCCGTAATCGTAAAATGACAGCATTATATAATGGGAGTAGAAAAACTACTATTATGTGTCCCTGCTATAAATCGCTTTCGCCGCGCGATCCGGCCTTCCGGCTCATGGCGCGGGACGCGGCGCACATGCGCCTGCCGCGGAGGAGCTGCCTGTGGCTGCTGGAGGCGCGCCCGCCCTACCCCTACGGGTTCCCTGCTTAGATCCGTCGTGCCGCGCGGCGCGTGTTGCAGCGCGACTCGGCCTTCCGGCCCATGGCGCGGGACGCGGCGCACGTGCGCCTGCCGCGGAGGCGCTGCCTGTGGCTGCTGGAGGCGCGCCCGCCCTACCCCTACGGGTTCCCTGCTTAGATCCGTCGTGCCGCGCGGCGCGTGTTGCAGCGCGACCCGGCCTTCCGGCCCATGGCGCGGGACGCGGCGCACGTGCGCCTGCCGCGGAAGCGCTGCCTGTGGCTGCTGGAGGCGCGCCCGCCCTACCCCTACGGGTTCCCTGCTTAGATCCGTCGTGCCGCGCGGCGCGTGTTGCAGCGCGACCCGGCCTTCCGGCCCATGGCGCGGGACGCGGCGCACGTGCGCCTGCCGCGGAAGCGCTGCCTGTGGCTGCTGGAGGCGCGCCCGCCCTACCCCTACGGGTTCCCTGCTTAGATCCGTCGTGCCGCGCGGCGCGTGTTGCAGCGCGACCCGGCCTTCCGGCCCATGGCGCGGGACGCGGCGCACGTGCGCCTGCCGCGGAAGCGCTGCCTGTGGCTGCTGGAGGCGCGCCCGCCCTACCCCTACGGGTTCCCTGCTTAGATCCGTCGTGCCGCGCGGCGCGTGTTGCAGCGCGACCCGGCCTTCCGGCCCATGGCGCGGGACGCGGCGCACGTGCGCCTGCCGCGGAAGCGCTGCCTGTGGCTGCTGGAGGCGCGCCCGCCCTACCCCTACGGGTTCCCTGCTTAGATCCGTCGTGCCGCGCGGCGCGTGTTGCAGCGCGACCCGGCCTTCCGGCCCATGGCGCGGGACGCGGCGCACGTGCGCCTGCCGCGAAAGCGCTGCCTGTGGCTGCTGGAGGCGCGCCCGCCCTACCCCATGCGCGTGGGCGAGCGCGTGGCGCTGGTGGCGGTGGCGCACCGCAAGGGGCTGCATGCCCACTCGTGGATCCTACGCTTCGCGGTGTACAGCCGGCACTGCGTCACCGGCGAGTGGGCGGACATCGTCTCCTTCGAGCCCTACCACAACGAGGTGCAGTTCCACTTATTAGTTCAAATATTTTGTATTCAAATACTACTAACGATCATTTCGTTTTAAGAAATCGTTTATAAAAGGACGCAACAGATGATGACGTATTTGGCGTTTCTTGCACAAATAATTGCGTATTCTCACATTTAACCAACCACAGGGAGAGATTTCTGGCTGGTACTGGTAAACGAAATAGCCAACCTCCGTTTTTTCGCAAAATTTCTAATACCTCTGAAGAAGTGGTTTTCCACAATGAACTTTGATTCTGTTATAATTCTGTTAAACCAAAAAATAGCGTATGCAACTCGTTTATAAAACTTTCTTTATTGCATTCGTAAAAAAATTGATTACTTCCTTCTAACGTCGGACGATTTCAAGACGTGCATTAATGAAATAAAGCGTAACATGATAAACTAGTTGCATAAATTACTATTATAAATTACGATCATCTTTCTGGAGTCTCATCGCCAGCACGCGGCACATGGCTATGTGTTTAGGTGCCGGTGGAGGAGACCTAGTTTTCAACTGAAACTGAGGTGTGCACGTGCTGTTTCAGGAGCCGGTGGTGCTGGTGGAGTCTCATCGGCAGCACACGACACATGGCTATGTGTTTAGGTGCCGGTGGAGGAAACCTAGTTTTCAACTGAAACTGAGGTGTGCACGTGCTGTTTCAGAAGTCGGTGGTGCTGGTGGAGTCTCATCGGCAGCACGCGGCACATGGCTATGTGTTTAGGTGCCGGTGGAGGAGACCTAGTTTTCAACTGAAACTGAGGTGTGCACGTGCTGTTTCAGGAGCCGGTGGTGCTGGTGGAGTCTCATCGGCAGCACACGGCACATGGCTATGTGTTTAGGTGCCGGTGGAGGAGACCTAGTTTTCAACTGAAACTGAGGTGTGCACGTGCTGTTTCAGGAGCCGGTGGTGCTGGTGGAGTCTCATCGGCAGCACACGACACATGGCTATGTGTTTAGGTGCCGGTGGAGGAGACCTAGTTTTCAACTGAAACTGAGGTGTGCACGTGCTGTTTCAGAAGCCGGTGGTGCTGGTGGAGTCTCATCGGCAGCACGCTGCACATGGCTATGTGTTTAGGTGCCGGTGGAGGAGACCTAGTTTTCAACTGAAACTGAGGTGCGCACGTGCTGTTTCAGGAGCCGGTGGTGCTGGTGGAGTCTCACCGGCAGCACGTGGCCGTGGCGGCTTGGTTCCGCCGGGCCAAGGGCTACAAGCGGCCCGTAATTTTCGTCCCCGACGAGCTGCCTCAGCGGGAGGTGCGCTTCCTCCCGGAGTAGCAGCTGCCAGCGGCTCTCCGCGGCTTCGTGGCCGCGGAGAGCGACATTCCCCGTGCTGAATACCCGGATTGACATGGAATTTTATCAGCTTGTTCAGTGCCTTTGAAAATCCGTAAATATACATTTTTAAGTGCTATGAAGCACAGAAAGTAGTGTTTTGCGATAATCAGTATTCAAACTTTTCAAGGCAACAAATTTTTAAAAAATAAATAAGAAACAAAAAAAAAAGAACAAAACTTTTCATGGTCTGCCGCTTGTCGAAGCACGGAAATCGCCGCGCACAGACTGTTCGGGCGGCCGTTACTCAAACGCCGCTTTGCTGCATCCTGCCTCACTGTCTGCCGGGTCTCACTTGCTTCGGAGAACACGCAGGGTAACAAAAGTGGGTGTTTACGTGGCAGGTTCGGAAAGACGTGAAAGTCGAACACAAGTATGAATAATCCAAACACAATTAGAGCAAAGATATGGGTCGCTGTGAACGTTATCTCGACGTTACATACATATATGCATGGGTACATGATGCATGCATACATACATCCATTCATACATTTCACTTTTGCTTTAAACACAAAATTGTCCGTCAAAAAGTGTCAAAAAGTATAGTGTGACATAGAATGTCACCAAGTTCACCAAATATAAATTTGATTAAAAAAAGAGCTTTGGTTTACAATATTTTTACAACTCACTTCCTTGGAATGACGAGTGTCACTATGCACTGCACTTGAAACCAAAAAGACACCAACGGATATGTATGGCCTTTGCCATCATTCGTGCAAGAACGAACGCGCTAGAAAGCAGCTGACTTTGGTCGATAGACGGCGCGTAACGTTCCTGGCGCTGCCGAAGCAACGATTTGCCCGCTGCAGAACGCTTGGAGATAACGAAAGGTGATGATGCATAACGCCCCCACAACAATATTTCTAATACTCCATAGCACTTCAAAATTTGAGTGTGTGGATTTTCCATGGTGTTCTACCAGCTCGAGAAATTTTTCGTGAATCCGAGAATCCAGACCGGTGAATGTTGGGTGTAAGTAGTTCACTCCAGAAATAACGCATGAAAAATTCTGAAAATTATTTATATGCTCATAAATTTATCTGTTGCATTCAGGTCCTGCATAGACTCCTATATCTAAAAGCAGTTGCCGTGGGCGGACGAAAGAATGTTTTATCCTGAGAAATCACCGCCCAAAACATTTTCCTACTATATCATCACCATATAAAATAATGTTTTCCACGGTGACGCCGAATGTTTTCGATGTTTTCACAGTTGTAATGTGTGAGAGTATGAATGTTTTTGCATTGAGTTATCGCCTCTCGAATAGTTTTCTTCCCATTACGACGTCAAACAATTTTTTTGTATGTCTTCACAAGAGACTAATTGCACGTTTAAGGGTGGCGTAGAATCGGACACTTTTATACTATAGTGTAAAAAATATGATTACACGTTGTTCTCTCGTGAAATATATCAAACAAATATCCGCTTAAATTTCTTTTCTTCCGTTATACTCGTTACAAAAGAGAGACTATACGGTTCAGTACCTTAACTAACCTAGCTTAACATAAGCTCCTTCATCTCTACTCTCACATTTGCGGCTGCAACCACACGTACAATCACAGCAAAAAATAATGCGATATATCTGGAATGTCACTGTAGGAATCAGCTAGTTGGTGTGGGATATCGGAAGACTTTTATAGTACGTCGAAGGCCAATAGTAGGATTTTCAGTTTGGTCGTTACTTCATTGTAACCTGTGGTTTAAAAGAATAACAATATTACCAGGTAAAATTAAAACATTACACGCATAATATTCTATTCTTTCAGTGTTGTTGGAGTCATGAATTTTGACACTTTTGTAAAATATACAATATTACTCTGAATATTAAATGAAAGAAATGAGAATAATACGTTCATGAACTCTTTGTTTACCAACGCTAAGTAATGCCATTACAATGTTTTCTGAGACTGGAGACTTCTTTAAAAATAGATAATAATCTAACAAGACACTTTTAATCTTAATTATTCCTCCAGAATTTCTTGAAGAAAAAATTTGCTAGAAATAATTTCACCATCCAAAAATGTTTTCGTTCTGAACGAATAACTGGAACCAATCAAATAGGCTCATTTATCATTTTTGTTTGATGATACTGATATTGCGGCATTATATCTCTCCCCAGAACAATAAATGAGTAAATAAATAAATAATTAAAGAAGGAAAGAAAGAAAGAAAGAAAGAAGGAAGGAAGGAAAGAAAGAAAGAACGATACAAACAAACAAACAAACATATAAACAGGAACTTCACCATATTTTCTGTCTTTTCTCTCAGATCTATACTTCCGACTTCCCTATTAATGGATCTCTCTGTAATAGATAATTAAAAAAGATGTTCACCATTTGCCTTTTATTTTTTTTCAAATGTCTAACTGGAGCGAGGATGTAATACACTTGTAAAGTACAATGGGCAGAGAAAAAATATATTTAATGTTAATTCGCTGTATACTTACAAACAGTTAAAGAAAATGTATTACACCAAGAAAATATGTTTCGGAATAAATAAACAATGACTTACATTATTTGTATTATTTACCACCCCATGTTCAATAACATAACAGCCATTTTGGAAAAAGTGAACAAATAAGTAATTCTTACTAGTTTCAGTGTTCTGATTTAAAATATATAAACGAAAATTTACCCATACGTCTCAATTCTTTGTTACGTGAGACGTCACTTCTCGTTTAATATTTCGGCTGATTCGCACTTCACGGAAAAATATATTTTAGTAAATGTAACACAGGTTAATTTTTCGTGGTTTTGCTTTGAAATTCGTGGTTTTGCTTTGTGACCTAAGCGGCGTGTTTTGGGGTGAAATTTGAAGACGGTATGTATGAGACATTATAGTACACAATCACTCAAACACATTATATGTGAGTATATTACAACGAAATAAAAATGAAAAAGCTTAGAAACAGCATACAAATTAATAAATCGAAGGTCCTCTAGGTGACCAAGAAAAACCATGGACTCACCATGAATGTTCCGTTTCTTGTGTAATGAAACGGAATGGATGAAAGAAAGTGTAAGGCAATGAAGTATGGAACCCCTGTGATTTGGCGAGAGTGAAACGTTCATATAACGGTCTGCTATTCAACACAGAAAATAACCATGTTCAAACGAACTGACCGAGACGTGTACTGTACATAACTGGTGCAAATAATGTTGTGCATGTTTCACTGGTTAAATCAGAACATAGTATTCTTCTAGCAGTGATACCACACGCATGAGCAGATGGTTTATTAAAATAATTCATTGACTACTTGCTCCAGAAATCATGGGATGTAGTTAACAATATTCCTAATACAAAAGATAAATATATTTTTTTCGCGACACTTTAACACGTACGTACTTTTCTTTTCAAAAAAGAAAATTAAATATTTCACGGAAAATTGTATTTATATAAACTGACATAAATTAAAAGATCCAAATTGATTAAAGACAGATGTTAAAGAAACAGTCTGTTGTGTTTATCAATAAAACATTTATTTGTTGAAGCACATTTCAATCACGTTTTGACAATAGTTCCATTGCCATGCTCAGGTGCTCAAAGTTACATTCATCTATTATTGTATGAGAAAAAAACAACTCTGAAGTTAAAGCTATCTCACATAGTATGAGTGAGATGTATTGGATCCAATTGGAAGTCGTCAGGGGAATGATCTGAACTCACCTTGTTGTGAGCACGATTTATGTCCTGCTCACAGCAAGTCACAGCAAGATGTTTTTTGTCATACGATAACAGATGCATATAACTTTGAGCACCTTACGATGACAATGAAACAATTGTCGAAATGTTGTTGTTAAAATGTGCTTCAACACATAAAGTGTGTTTTATGTGAAATACACAATAAACAATTTCCTTAACGACTATCTTTAATCAATTTGGGACTTTTTATTTACTTGGAAAAAATTCGCGGAAAAGCATTCTCTTTCCGTGAAAAAATGTCACGGAAAAGCACGAGGGATTAGAACACATTTAAAAACAAACGATTATTTTTCCATTTCTGAGTCATATGATATCTCATGATTACCACATCTACTTTAAATTAGTGGAGTTAAAACCGCACGTACTTTGACCCCATATTTTCACGCAAAATTACGCGAAGAGAACTCAAATTTTCTAAAAATTGTACATGACGTTATTGCAAAATCTACCTTTAAGGAGCAGATTTCATTATTCTCTATCTTTAATATTTTAGTTGTAAGATGATTCCAAAAAAATTTTGAACATTTGCAATTTTCAAAAAATTAGGGTTTCCAACGAACACGAAACCTGCACCATTCTCTTACACCTCCTTCACACTATCCAACAACAAAATTTAACCGAAACGATGGAGCCATTTTTTTGAAAATTCGAGAAATTTGAAATGTCCCAGAGTAGGATGTATTTTCATTCATGTTTTTTTTATGTTGTTGCTCAGAAGAGTTTGTCCTTATTTATTGCGATTGTGTTTTTTGTTTGTTAGCCCTGATGAAGGAATTAAATATTCCGAAACGTTGGCAAACTAATGTAATTCATTAATTGACCGATCCCGTGATCCATTATCCTACTACTTATTAACGGTCGTGATTTCTACAATGGTCAATGTCCCAGAGGTTTCATGTAAAGTACCCCCAAAGACTAAAATATCGGTGTCAAATTCAAGGGGTCACGATATCGACCAGATCGATTCAGGAATATCAATTTTGGAGAAAATCGGCTGAACGGTTTAGACGCTAGTGTTTTTCACAGACGAACGGAGAAACGGACAGACGGACGTTTCACCGTCATTCCACCAAGGCCCCTAATTGAGAGTTTTCTGCCGAAAATTTGTCATTATTTCGCGCAGTATATAAAGAGTAAAGCCGCATCAGGTGGGGAAAAGTTCTCCCAAAGAATGTGAATATGAAAGAGACTAAAAATGCTGTAGATTCACAGAAATTTTGACGCCAAGGGAAATCTGTTGCAGAGGTACAACGTGAAACGTGTTTTTCATGTCGTTCTTTGTTAGCTCCTTTCCATGTATCAGGCTGAAAACTAGTGGTAGTACAGAATGAAAACATGCTACAAGTAAAGAAAATACATGAGACAAGTAAAAAAAAATTTGTTTGCAGTACCAAAGAATTGAGCTAAATGGCTTTTCTGTCATCGGATAGGGTGCATTTGGTACTACCTCTACCAAAAATTGAAAGAAAAAATTTGGAGCCGTTTTTGACAAAATCTTGTATTGGTTATTTTTTACAATTGCAAATATTTCACGCACTATTCCACAAACACTACTTAAATTTTGAAAATAATTTACATGAGCTTAATTTTTTCTCTTTTTTCTTTTTTCTTTTTCTTTTTTCTTTTTTCTTTTTTCTTTTTTCTTTTTTCTTTTTTCTTTTTTCTTTTTTCTTTTTTCTTTTTTCTTTTTTCTTTTTTCTTTTTTCTTTTTTCTTTTTTCTTTTTTCTTTTTTCTTTTTTCTTTTTTCTTTTTTCTTTTTTCTTTTTTTCTTTTTTCTTTTTTCTTTTTTTCTTTTTTCTTTTTTCTTTTTTCTTTTTTTCTTTTTCCTTTTTTCTTTTTTTTCTGTTTTCAAAATTTAAGTGGTATATGACTTAGTGTAGGGATCACAGAATTTTCAAAATGTGCACACAATTCACTTTTCCCCATATCACGTCATACGCAGTTTTAACTTTTTTTACGTAAAATAAATAAAAAAATAAAAGAAATGAAAGACTTATTTATGGACTACAAATTTCATTAGAAGGAAAAACCTCTTTCATCAATATTATAGATGTAAGAACACGCACAAAAAATTCAAACTTTTGCAATTTTCGTAAATTCAGAGATAACCGAGAAAACAGGACCCGACCTTTAAAAATAGATTTTACTCTATTCTTACAAGAAATTTGCACAAAAGATTTGGAGTAGTTTTTCAGAAAATTTTGAAAATGTTTTGGAAGCATCATGTAAAAAAAACATATTTTAAAGAAAGTTTTTGAAAAATTGAAAGCTTGAACTAGAGCCAGATGGACAAGAGTTTCTCCAATTTGGAAAAGATCGTACGTGTGGTTCAGGCCCTAGTAATATCTATAGACGGACGGACAGACGGAAAGACAGACCGACAGGTGAACAGACCTACGGACAGACTGATGGACGGATGTTTTGAAAAAAAAACACGTTTTCGGTATCAGGAGACCTCAAAACGTGTATTTCCGTTGAAATCTCAAAATCGATTTTTCGCATCATTACATAACTTTCTCTATCCTACGCATATTATTTCTTATATACGTAAGTATAGGAGAGAGTAACTAGAGGTGTTACAGTATTCTCTAGTTTGTAATATTCTGTAGTACAACTGACTTTCTTGTACTAACGTTTTCTAACTTCCTTGGTATGGATATGTACTGGACAGTCCTGTCCGTCCTTCTTGCGAGCTGCCATCTATCACCATCCATAATGATCTGTTTTTAAATTTTCGCAACTTTTCGGTTTCCAAATAGTAGAACCGAAATATTATTTTAAGAAAATTAAAGAAGAAAATGTCCTAAATATCAGTTTTCATTAAAAAATGTGTGCCGTCTTTAAGAAAACGGCGATAAATGTTACTTTAATTTCTTATTTTGAAACTATTTTTCACAGGAATCTATTGTATTTTCGAAAAACTTGAAATAATTTGAAGCACTTACACTCACAAATGAAGTAATGTATACAAATCTATGTAAATGTGCATATTAACGGCGTAAGAGATATTTAAAAAAATATATTTGTGTAATTAAAAAAACAACAGAAGAATACACAAAATGAACTTTATGTCATATTAAACAGTGCAATTAGCACTATCTGTTGGAAAAGTTTGAAGAAAAAGTTTGGAGCCATTTTTGGGAAAATTCTATTTTGAGCGTTTTTGAAAATGCATAAGTTTGGGTTCGTTGTAACAGATGTATGTTGAGTTGTCGAGAAACTTTATTTGACTTTATTTAAAGCACATGTACACATATAACTAGTGTGACGAAATTGCCTCTAATGTTAAAATTGTAATTTTTGTGATTTTTGAAAAACAAAACAATTCAGCAATATGACGTTTATGTTACCGGATGGTTGGGGTTGGTTGTGCAGTAATCCCACCAATCATTTAGAGAAAAAATTTGGAGCCGTTTGTGAGAAAATCATGTTTTTGTAATTTTTTGAAATTGCAAATATTGCATGCTCCATTGCACCAAAACTACTAAAATTTTCAAAAAGGTCTACATGACTTCAATGAAAGAACAATTTATGGGCAACAAATTTCATTTGAAGGAAAAATCTGTCTTCAATTTGATAGTTACAGGAAGGCGCCAAAAATTCAAACTTTTGCAATTTTCTAAAATTCAGAGTTAAACTGTGAAAATGGGACCTACGCCACCATTATAAGTGTATTTTCTCTATTCTTACAAGAAATTTAAAGAATAATTTTGGTGCAGTTTTTGAGAAAATATGAAAATGACCGGGGGTTCATGTGAAGTACACCAAATTTTAAAAAATGTTCTTCAAAATTTCGAAACTTCAACTAGAGCGACCTGGACAGGGGTTTCTTGAATATGAAAAAGATCGTACATGTGGTTTAGGCGCTAGATTTGTTCACATACGACAGACGGACGGATGGACGTTTTGAAAAAAACTACTTTTTCGGTATCAGGAGACCCCAAAACGTGTATTTCCGTTGAAATCTGGAAATCGATTTTCTGCAGCATTACATAACTTTCTCTATACTTCGTATATTACTCTCGTATATAAGTATGTATGCGAGAAAAAAAATTGAAATGAATTTTCGAGGCGATAACGGAGTTTTCCTAGAATATGTATATTAACATGTTGTAACTTTTTTTTTCAGATTTTTAAACAATGTGGACGATAGTGAAGGAAAGTTAAAATCAATTTTATCAGTTCAAAAGTTTGAAATTCGCGCAGAAATGTGATTGGAAGAAATGATTTTACCAATATTTAAACATTGATTCAACCACGACATATGATCTCGAAATCTTATATTTTACATGATTGATGAACCAAACTCAATCGGACTATCCTAGGTGGAAAGTGATGAGTGGGCTCTCGCGCATCCAACTCCAGCCTTTTCTTTTGTTATCTCAGTTTTTTCAAAAATATTATAGATACTTTTTTATACAGGAATGAGAACTTTTTCAGTAAACATTAGGCGTTTTCAGATTGCCAACATGGATTTAAATAATCAAAATCTACGGAAACAGCCATATTTTCTTTTATTTAAGATCTTCATCCATCGATGAAAACGAAGCACCTATTGGAATATTTTTAGATCTTTCAAAAGCTTTTGATGTCATTGGTCAAAACATTTTACTTATAAAATTACCATCCAAAGGAATACGGGGTATTTCTCTAGATTGGTTATGTTCATACCTTAATGAACGATCTCAGACAGTAGTAATACCGTATTGGAATGATGGGACATTATACACACACCTTTCCGATTCATGGCCAATTGCACACGAAGTTCCGTACGGATCGATTTTACTCCCTATTCTCTTCCTACTATATGTACACAATATGCCCTCGACGATTCGAAACGAAAGAACAGTTCCCTTTGCAGATGATACGACTATACTTTGCAATGAAGTAACTGTAAACAGCACAACATCTCATGTTTCAAATTCTTTCCGTAATAACAAATTAATAGTAATGATAATAAAACGGTTTCAATGCAGGTTTCCATTTCAAATAAACATTTCTGAACTCCATTGAAAATGAACGATGTGTCATTCATGTCAATGTCAAAGGAACAAAAGTTTTAGAACTCTCAATTCGGATAAACTTCAATTGGAACGTCCTTTTAAATGAATTGAACATAAAATTAGGTTAATGATGCTAAACGATTAGAAGCTTTTTCAAATTCAGTGAATCTTTATTCTGCTCGTTGTGAATATTTCGAAAATGTTCATTTTCACGTAAGATACGACTTAATGTTCTGGGGAAATACATTTTATAGCTCCCAAACCTTTAGATTACAAACTAGTGGTTCTAAAGAATGGCAAAGACTTTCTCATAGTAAAGTTTTCTAATTTCCTTGGCGTGGATTGTCATTACGGTGATGACAGATACTCTTACCAGCTGCCGTGTATCGCAGCCCAAATACTTTTTTTTTAACATTTCTTAATTTTTCGGTTTCCTAGTAGAAAAAAGGAAAAATAACTTATAGACCAGAATATTTTAACTTACTAACTAGAATATTAAAGAAGAGTAAAATCTCGTCCTGTATGACAATTTTCATTGAAAAATTTGAAGCTGCTTTTAGGAAAATGGCGTTTAAACGTTACTGTAAATGTGAAATTTCAAGCTCTTTTTCACAGAATTTTTTTGAGTTTTCGAAAAACTTAATTTAAAGTTATTTGAGACACATCAACTCGCTGGATCTGTGTATTACCGTGTGAGAGATATTTTCAAAAATTACATTTGTGTAATTTTTGAAAAAAAATGAAGACCCCAAAACAAACTATAAGTTTCATTAAATTGTGCAATTAGTAATATTCGTTGGACAAGTTTGAAGAAAACATTAGAGCCATTTTTGAGAAAATGGAGTTTGAGCATTTCTGAAAATGCGGAACAGAAAACTATTGATTTCCTGCAAAACTTTATGTGAGATTATATAAAGCATATGTACTCATAATACAATATTGTGAACATATTGCCGCTAGTGTATTTATTAAAGTCATGAGAGACAAGTAAAAAAAATAAATTTTTCTAATTATGAAAAACAAAGAAATATAGCATGTATGTCATCTCATAAGGTACGCTAAGCACTATTCCTATCAAACGTTAAAAGAAAAAAATTGGTCCCGTTTTTGAGAAAATCTTGTTTTTGTGAGTTTTTAATATTTCACATAGGGCACGCAATATTGCGCGAACATTACTTAAATTTTCAAAAATATGTTTGTTTTCTTCGTGAAGTAACTAAATATGGAGAACAAATTTTATTTGAAGGTAAAAATCTCTATCTTCAATTTTGTAGTTCTAGGAAGACACAGGAAAAATTCAAACTTTTGAAATTTTCGAAAATTCCGATTAAACACTATTAATCGGACCTATGCCACCCGTATTTACTCTATTAGGTATATAAGGAATTTACTCTAATAGGTATTTTACTTTATTCTTACAATAAATTTTAAAAAATTGGATCAGTTTTTGACAAAATTTTTATAATGTCCCGGGGGCATTTTAAAAAGTTCCCCCAAATTTAAAAAAAAGTTTTTCAAAATTTAAAAGCTTTGACTCGAGACAGATCGACAGGAGTTTCTTCAATTTGAAAAAAGTCCTACGTATGGTTTTGGCGCTAGTGGAGTCCACAGATCGACGGACGGACAGACGGACGGACGTTTTGCCATCAACTGATTTTTCGATACCAAGGACCCACAAAACAGGGATTCTGGCTTCACTACGTGTTGGGGAGTTTTTTCTACATTTGTCAACTTGATTACTCCACTTCTTCGTTATCAGGGAGCGGCAATTAGAATTTTTCTGCTGAATATTCACCGTTTTTCGTGCAGTATTACATAACTTTATCTATAATACGTACTTCGTATATATATGTGTGTATATATATATATATATATATATATATATATATATATATATATATATATATATATATATATATATACGTACGTATACGAGAAAATAAAAAGAATTGTGTGTAAAGCAAATCCCAACCACGTGATTCGTTTATTAATCTAGGAATTTTACCATTAGCTTGTCTCTTGATTTTGGAGTCAGTGTTTTTTGTCAAAATAGACTTGCTCGATGGTGGGAAGATATTTTCAACAAACGGCGATATCTATAACAAAAACAGTCGTTGTAGTAATCATGTTCATCAGGTGTCCTTCGTTAAGGACATGATGTAGGATAGCCCAAATCTATAGCTTAATTCTTGCCAAAAACGTTCCTTTTCTTCTGTATTCAGAATTCAAATTGTATATGGCTCAGGGTAGGGATCCCATGTCTAAAACAAGGTACACAGAATACACAACTTACCGAAGCACGTTACACAGTGTTTAAATATTTTTGTCATTCAATAAATAAATAAACATTACCATTTTTCTCAAAATTGCTGACTCGAAACTTGTTGGTATTTTTGGAAGAGCCACAAATAAGAAATCTCCTTCGTGGATCAAATTTTGAAACAAGATCGTTAGTTTGGAATTGACAGTATGGAAATAATTGTCAGGTACATGTGATGTTTTCCTGGTGGGTAAAAATTAATTTATTAAAATTTGTTTAAAGTTTTTTGTTAAGTTAAAAATTTGGATTCCAAACTTCTCTCTGTCAAATGACAAAGTAGAAATTACATACGAATTTTAATATCCTAGGTTCCCATTTGGGCTCTTTCCTGGTTATTTGGGTGTTGTGAGTGACGAGCATGCTTAAAGATTTCGCCAGGAAATTGCGACAATGGAACGACGATATCAAAGCAATGAAGATACTTCAATGATGCGTGAATTTTGCGATCCTCCTGGGAAACTCGCAGTTCAACAAACAAACAAAAGTCTACTGGTGTTATATAGTTAGTGAAAATAGGTTTTCTGTATATTGTTACTTTTTCCTTTCTCGCCCTTTCTTCATAAGAAGAGAATGTATTGTAATCCGTGCGCCGGGAAACGGCGAATTTTCGATAGAAAAAGTCTTATTGTCGGGTTCTGTTAACGAAAAAGTAGATAGATCATATTCCAATATATAGCAAATTGCATCCCCTAATACGTGAACTAGCCAGAATCCGAGTTTCGTGGACCCTTGATACCGAAAAATCGATTGATGACCATGTCTGTCTGTCCGTCTGTCTGTCCGTAAGTTTGTCTGTCCGTCCGTCTGTCTGTCTGTCGTGTCAACGCTAGCGCCTAAACCAGTAAGCCGATTTTCTCCAAAATTGATATTCCGCGATTAATTTGAACGAAGTTTGCAAGCTTGCAGTGCATATTTTGAATTTTCATTGTATTTTGCATAAAGCCTCAATAATATTTTCAAAATATTGTAAATAATGGGGCGATATTTTTTGGATTAAACTGTGCATTGAGATAACGTAAGGAAGGCTTAAAAGCAAGCCTAATTTTCGTTGAAATCATTTATTTTTCGAAAATACAAAAGTGCAATTTTGATCGGCTTGTTTCTAAAGCTACAATATTAAAGATAGTGCTTTTTGTCTTGAATGGAATCTTTTTTAAAGATAGTTGTTTAAATAAAAACAATTTCTCGAAAATATGGGCGTTTTTGCGTGGAATAGATATTGTGTATGGAAATTCAAAAGCCATATAGCATTCTTTAAAGTCTAGTATCATCTAAACCCATTTGATGTCTCATCAAATACGAGTATGATCAATGCAGCCCAACAGTCAGTAAGTAAATTCATACAGGAGTTCGGCATAAATTTGTGTCGTTAACAGAAATGGCGCGCGACGTAAATTTCATCTGTATATAAGTTAGTAGTCTACTTTGATTTTTCCAAAATTTCTAACTGATACAACGTACGTAAAATGAACAATACTTAAAAATATTTCCGATCGATTGATTAGAGTTTCTGGGTTCGTGAACTGATAAGGTAATTAGTCCCGTAAGTATAGTACATGTTTCCTGGAAGGTGGAGATTATTTTGCTCTGCTGGATGGTGAGATCTGGCGCCTACCTAGATATTTAGATGTTTATTTAGTCAAAAAACCGTAAAAAACTGTGTGACGTACTGGGGAGAAAGTCATTTGCGCACACTTCCTTGAGTTTCAGAATCCCTTCACAACAATTTAAATATTATAATAGTTGAAAGATGAATAATTAATAATAATAATAATAATAATAATAATAATAATAATAATAATGAAGGCGAATAATAAATAATATTAAAAATAATAATAATAAAAGGTGAATGAAATTCTTTGGTCATCTCAACCGACTACCGGAAAACCGACTGACAAAAAGGATACTAAATTATATAACGTCACTTAAAAATTCCACACCTTTTCTAGATGAAATTCGAAAGGACCTCAAAAACGCAAACATAAGACCAGCAGACACTTTAGAAAGAGATACCTTCAGACACAAAGTAGACAAATGGGAAGTTATGTCAGAGCAACCTAAACAAAAACAGTGCAGACCAAAATGGTCAGAAGAACGTAAACGAGCCTTCTCGGAAAGAATGAAAGCCTATTGGATCAAGAAGAAGAACTCAAAGAAAAATTGATCGAGTTACTTGCTTAACGTCTTCCCTTTCTGGGGAGAATTCGCCAATAATAATAATAATAATAATAATAATAATAATAATAATAATAATAATAATAATAATAATAATAATAATAATAATAATAATAATAATAATAATAAGTTTTAAAAAGCTAGAGATTAACATTTCAAAAACTAGATATTTTCGTTTTCGAGTTATAGAAAACTTATTTGTAACGGTAAATGTACTGCAGATTTGATTTTTCTGTATTGTTAATATAATAGAAACTCGCCCTAAACTCTACTACCACTACAAGCAAACGGAAAACTCAACAAAACGTGCGCATAGTGAAACAACATTGACTACATTGATGGGGATCATTGTCCCGGAAGCTGAAGTACATTACTTGTTACAGGCATATTGTCTTTTTTTAATTATACAATACAAATGTAAACTGATTCATTATACTATATCATTGCATTGTTTAAGTAAACATTTTTTTCTTTTAGACGATCAGTATAGTCTCTAATTGTATAGAAACAGTTATGCGGCAGAAAAGATTATACTTTTAACTTAAATTTGTGTACCATTTTTAATTGTTTAATTTCATCTGGCATTGCGTTGTAAAGTAACGTATATGTATTGTATGTGGATTTCTTGTAGTGAGCTGTTGATACTGACACTTGATGAACAAGATTTCTACGTTTAATTTTTTACGTTTTATTTTCTAGTTGTTTTTTTTTAGTTCTATTTTTATGTTTTATTTTCTATCATCTATTTCATTCAAAATTCAAGTAGTATATGACTTAGTGTAGGGATCACAGAATTTTGAAAATGTGCACACAATTCACTTCTCCCCATAGCACGTCATACGCAGTTTTAACTGTTTTTTGACATAAAATAAATAAATAAATAAAAATAAATAAATAGATAAATACGTCGGGTGTTGTGACTATAAATATCGGTATTACATGAAAATATGTTCCCACCGTTAAGTAAGTCAGTTTTGACAAATACTTCAGATTCGTAAATAAATAGGCAAGGCAATGGTAATATTCCAAGCTCAATGAAAGAGGCTTACAAGGATCACGTGGATGGCATTTTTTCATTATTCGGTTAATTTTCTTTTGCAATCTAAATATCTGGGCTTTAAAGGATGAGCTACCCCAGAATAATATGCCATATCTCAGGTGGGAATGTACATTTGCAAAATACACGCAACGAGCTGCATGAAGGCTGACAGAATTAGAAAGTATTCTGAATGCGTAACATAATGAGATTAATTTAGTGTTTAATTCTGTTATACGTACATTCCATTTGAGGTTTGACTAAATTGAGGGACCTAGAAATTTTGTTACATTAACAGGAGCTAATTGCATATTGTTCATTTTCAATGAAGTATACGATGGCCGTTTTGAAACGCATAATTGCATTGAGACAGTTTTTCCTTCGTTAACTATTAATTTGTTATTACAAAATCAATTTGAAACTTCTGAAATTGTAGTATGCACTACCTATATACTGGCTTGCGGGTTTTCCACATCCAGGTATCTCTGACCGGCGGAGCACTTACGCAACCGCGACAAGCTCCAAGTTCCCGACTGATCTCCTGAGACATGTGGTAATGTAATACATGTGAGTGTGAGTGTAAGTAAGGGAGTGAGAATAGAACAAGAAAGAAGCAAGAAAGGCCAGGTGCTGTCCGTGACCCGTTTCTTAGGATACTTCTCCAGGATTCGTATGGTGTTGATCGGAAAACTAGTTAGAATATTTTTGACAAAATTGTTACAATAATACGAGTATAAAATTATTTCTGAAATGAAACACTTATGTTTCCTTATTGTGTAATTGAATTGTTTTCTTACATGTGTTTTAATTTTGCTTCGATCTTGGTTAATTGCCTTATGTCCACTTGCTTTGAACAACCGTGTAAATTTTAAGTAAAGTACCCTTCTTACTACACTGAATATCATATCCGTGAAGCGAGTCAGCAATATGTAAGTTGTCTACCTCGGAATAAAATAATGAACATCCGGTACATTTGAAAATATATACAGGACATTTGAAAGTAAAGGAAAGATATCATATTGCTGAATGAACGGAAACAAGAACATTTCCCGTTTCAAGTCTTAATGCACAGAACCTGTTTTAAATGTAAACACTATATAACAATGGACACATTATATTTTACAAATAAAAGCTGACTCCTTCCTGTCATTTTTTTTACTTCGTGATGATAATTCCTTTCTCTTCTGCTGCTTTCTGTTATAGATCCCCCTCCATTGCTCATTGCCTCTCCAGTAGTGGATCCACGGGGACGGCAAGGGGATCATGGTCCTTAAATTCAATATTGTTCTTCATTTTAGACAATGCATCAGAATTATTGTCTATGTAATAGGCGACACAAAGACACTCAGATCAGATTGTTCTCGGCGATAAGGCGCCGATGTCTCAGAATGCTTGTTCCAGTGGCGGACGGAAGGTTCAAAACTTGGGGCGGCCCAGACGAATTAAGGCGCGGAAACATTTTGTGAAATTGAAAGTCAATGACCTTTGGTTTATTGGGAAACTGGCGACATTCCAAATAAAATAATTAAATTTAATATTTCTCTTCATTTAGGATCACTTCTCTGAGAAAAAGGCACTTCCAATAAATATGTTATTGTGTCCTCTGAAATACTGGGCCTGCTACATAATAAATCCATCGCAACCACAGATTTAATTTGATTTTTTTCGTGTTTCCCGGCACGTCAACAGCTTCGGTCATTAGTCCCGTTAGTGTAGTTCATGTTTTTTCTCGGAAGATGGCAGTGATCTTCCCCCGCTGGATGCCGAGATCCGGCGCCGACCTACCGTCGGCTAGTGGGGTTTCCCCCTAACTAGGACTCTCCCACCAGCGGGGCACCACCCCAGTCGGGATAAGCTCTAAGCCGGTCTCCCGGAATATGCGGAATATGTGGTAGTGAAGTGCATGTTAGTGTAAGTGTGTGTGTAAGGGGAGAGGATAGGACAAGGAAGAGGAAGGAAACATCGCGCGCGGTCCGTGGCCCGTTTGTTGCTCCGGCATTCGCCTGGTGTTGATCACAGAAACCACGGAAAACTACCGACCAGAGCAGCCGGCCGCTAGAATTCTCCTCCAGACAGCGACCGAATTCGACCTAGCTGAAAAGCTAGTGTCGAAAATCCTGCCACCGTGAGGACTCGGACCTAGGACCTCCCGGTCAGAAGCGCTGCAGTGACATCAGTTGATGCACTGAGCTACCGCTACCGGTGCAACCACAGAGCACCCACTGTCTATGACCGCAACACTCCTTCACGAAGGAGGCCAGATGCGCGAGAGCCTCCGTGCCAAACCAACTCCCAAGCTGGACAAAACGAAACTATTCTTTTCTTATAGATAAATAGATAGGTAGAAATTTATTCTACAATTTGGCAGATGATGCCGGGTGAGAGAATATAGAAATACCAACTTACAGTAACAATTACAAATACAATTACAAATAAAATAATAATTTATAAAAATCAATATAAAAGACAAATTGTCTTTGTCCTTTTCTAGATATAGATAGAAATTTATTCTACAATTGGGCAGATGATGTCTGGAGGCTGAATGCAGAAATACGAAAATACAGTTACAATTGCAAATAAAATAATAATGTATAAAAAATAAATATAAAAACAAATTGTCTTCGTCATTTCCTAGATATGCAGATGGCATTTACGTTCCTATACTACAAATGAAAATACATATATACTAACATAGATAAATAAACTTACATAGTACACAAATATACATACATACAAACAAACATACACGTGTAGAATACATACACACCAACCTGCACCTCTTCATTCACATTCAAACATGGATAGGACAAACATAGATATTATTGGTTGAGGGACGTTGTCATGGCAACAGGGGAGGCATGCGTCAGCTTGGGCCGCAAACACAAGTAGTGCTAGTACTTGGTGCTACCTACGTGTAACCCATAGAACTGCTTGGCTCTGTCTTGAATTCTCTGCTATGTTAGCAGCAAGGGAAACGACTTCTTTTAATTGTTTACTCGCCAGCCATAAACATTTATGTCAATTATTGACAAAGTTCATTCTAACAATTTTTAAGTTCAAAGTGTTGTTAATCAATTTTGTGGGGAGGCCGGGCCTCCCTTGCCTCCTCTGAAAAACCGCCACTGGTTTGTTAGCGAGAAGTAACACCGCTCTTTGCGAGTTGCGCACTCCGGGTCGGCAGACTGAAGGCAATGTTGCACAACGAAATTTCGGCGGTGTCACCACCTAATCTCTCGATTCAGTTTATCGCTCAAACATTTCTATCAACATCTTAAACCCATTATTTATTCCACTTCGAATAACCACCCTAGTACGTGAACAAGCTAGTATGGTATGTTCTATGACAAAAGCCATGTTGCAATCTTATGCGTAGTTGTGCAAGTGACTCTGCGCAAGCACGGAAGTGTTGTCATTTTTACTTTTAAACACTTACTTCGTAAGAAGAGACAGAACAGTAATCGTGCGCCCGAAACGACGAATTTTCGGTATAAAATCTCTTATTGTCCGGCCTTGCTAAGGGAAAAGTGGAGAAATTATTTTCTTATACACAGTAAGTAACATCGTCTAACAAAATATGTGGTCAGAATGCATATTTTGTGGGTACCGAAAAATCGATTGACGACAACCCTTATCTCTGTTCGTGTGTCTGTCCGTCTGTGGTCAACGTTAGTGCCTAAAACGTTCAACCATTTTCTCCAAAATTGATATGCTACGATCGATCCCTATGAACTCGAGACTTTTGGTGTTTCAGGCTGATATTTTGATTTTGAGGGTACTTTAAAAGAAGTCTCAACATTATTTTCAAAATTTTCTCAAGAATGGCGCAAAATTTTCTGATTAAACGATATCGGATAGCGTAAAGAAGGCTTAAGAGTGCAGTTCTATTTTCGTTGCAATCGATGATCTTTTAACAATTGCGAAAGTTCAAGTTATTTTCCGCATCTTCGTACAACTACAATATTGAAGATAGAAATTTTTTTCTGAATAAAATCTATTCCTTAAATACAGATCTTTAAATAAGGCCATATACAATTTTTCGAAAATATGAGCAGTTTTCGCGTAATTTTACATGAAATATAGGCATTTTTTCAAAAAATTTTAAACAATTTTTTCAAAAAACTACTTCAATTCCTTTCTTTAAAGTTTATCCTCGTACGCATTAATAGACCTTAAAAAAATTGGGCTAGTCCCATTTTTGGCGGACTCTCCTCATTTACGAAAATTGCGAAAAGTAAAAATGTCAAAAATATCAATTGAAGATACAAATTTTGGCCTTACACAAAATCTGTTCTAATAAATCAGCTTTTTGAAAAAGGACGAGTGCAAATTGTCGAAAAGCGTCTGTTTTCACGTAATTTCTGATTGAAATTAATGCATATTATAAAAAGAACACTTTCTCAAACCGCTCCAGTTTTTCCTTTATTTTTTTTTTTTTTCCACGGGTAAAACAAGAGACGCTTAAGAGAAGGGTGAAGGACTCATTTTTGTTAATTTCTCTAAATTTTGTAAAATTGCGCTTTAGAAATATTGGGTTAAGACAATAATTATTAGATTCTTTAAACAGCCCGAGTTGGAAAGTCATGTCAGTTCCATGGCGTAGAGGTAAGACGCACGGCGAGTTAACCCGTAGGATCTGAGTTCAAGGCTCCTTGCGGAAAAATTGCTGATTGAATACACTTTTGCAGGTTCATGTAGTAGTATAATGTTGCGGAGCAGTTACAAATAATGCCAGAAGGATTGCTGTTGGAGCACAACTAGTTTTAAAATTCCAGAATATCTGACCCGAGGCTATCTGACAACCCTCAGAATGTACTTTTATCTTGCGGGTGTGTCTAGGGTCGTATATCTCCGACGCTCTCTCCTTCGTTATACTTGCGTTTTCGTAACCTGGCGCGTGAGGACTTATCTTCACGATGGAGTATGGCACGGCTTTTCGGTATTTTTTGGTCGGACCGCCAGATGTCGCAGATCGCGACCGTATCAAGCAGTGCTGCAGATCAAGCGACATCTATCGGCACGACTGAGAAAGACGTGCCATATTCCATCGTGAAGACAAGACCCTCACGCGCCACGTTACGAAAACCCAAGTATAGCCCGGTGCTGCCAAGCAGAGCCGTCCGATGCGGAGGGGCGCATCAATCACAGAGCCCTTGCCGTAACTTCCATTGCCTGTAACATAGCTAGATCTCGGATTTTACGACAAACGCCTTTTTATTTCCTCTGGGATGTTATGGAAAATAATTGCAGATCTGCACGAATCATGAAGAAATAGATCTTCTGAAAGCATCTAATACTGCCTAAAATGTCTTAAAAGGGTAACTAATGCCCATTTTAATATATTTTTGCCTAAAACAAGTAATTTTGAAGAATTATCATATTTTAATTAGGCTACTAATTTTTGAAATTGTTTTACAGAAATGCAAATACTTTCTCGGATTTTCCGAAACGCAAATATTATCTGATCGAATACGCAATCGACTACACATAGAAATCTCTCACCCAACACGCTGAAGCCAAGGAGCTCTGTAAGTCAACAAAAAAAGAATGTTTCACGCACGTCTTCGAACAGTACACACTTCTTAGGATACTGCACCCAATCCTTGTTGGGGGGAGGGGAGAGAGGAAGTTCCAAAAGAAGAGGGCATAAGAAATGTGACTTTCGTTTCCTCTTATAAATCTGTGTCAGTGAAAAGGTCATTTTCAGCTTTAAAAATTATTTTAACAGATAAAAAACAAAAATAATAACAGACGGAGATGAAAGAGAGAAATTAAATTTGAAAATGGCAATGTCTCAAAACTTAGAATTTTTAAGGTGTTGCCTTTTGGAGCTGGGTTATCGATATCTATTTGTCTTAGAGCCCTCCCATTTTGGGCGTCTAAAATAGGCTGTTAGAGGCGAAAATAGACGTTATTATTCTTTAAAATGCGGAGTAAATTGTAATAAAAAACATTTCACAATAAACTGTATTTAACTTAAAGATGTTTTATTGGCCCTTTTATTTGCATTATTTTGTTTCACTGACACTATTATTTAAATATCAATTCCTGTCTTAGAAAACTTTCAAATATTTGAGAAATAAAATATTCACATTTTTGTCATTTGCACCAAAGAGATGCAATTTATGTTCAAAACCGCAGGTACGTTTTCGGGTGCCCGATGCAGAGAGTTCAAATTCGGCCTCTCATTGGTACAGCCAAATGTGAATCAAGAGTTTGAGAAATAATGTTTCTATGTATTATTTGTATTATTTCTATTTATTAATTGTATTATAAATTAGATTTAACTATGTGAATAATTTTGGGTACATAATATTCTGTTTTACACATTTCAAGAATAACTGTATCAATAATGGTTTTATTTTTTTCTAAAACGTTATTGCTAGTTGCTGCCTTCGATATACACCGCATAACTTACCTGGATCGAGAGGATCGTGGTTAGGAGGGATTTGTGAAAATAGTTCAATGATTCTTCGTGTTCTCTTATGGAGAGAATTATGAGAGGCAATTATGAAAGGGAATTCTGGAAGGGAAATATGAGAAGACAAAACCGAGTCGAGTTTACGTCTCGTTAATTAGTAAATTAGTGAATCTGAATCAATAAAATTAGATAAAAAATAAAATCATTTGTGTACCATTTGCGTTTACTGATTCTAATAATCTCAGGCGATTTCGCCGCTCGAACATTAGAACCTTTTTTTTAAGCTCTCTTTTCAACATCTAGCGAACACTTTGACTTTTAAACTGTAGGGGAAACTGTAGGGAGAACGCGTATGGACAACACAAGGACACACAAACATCCATGCCCTAGGCGGGATTCGAACCCGCGATCCTCGGGACTGAGATCGTGACTGCACTACTGCTTAACGATCTCGGTCATCTCATGGGCATTAGAACCTTTACAACGCCCTTGATACAAAAGTAACCAAAATTTAGATTTTATTCGCGTATCGTTACCAAATATTCAAATATCTTATCTTCACTTGTCTAATCGTTTCTTTGCAACCCATACTATAATGATCAATGGAAATAAAATAGGAAAAATAAATTAATTCGAGGAAAGTCATAGTTTGAACAACTTGATATTCTCCATTAACATAGTTACATCAACAGGGGGAAACGGAAATAATATCAGGAAATAATATTGGTGAGGGTACCTACACGGCGTCTTAGAACGGCAAAGGTGGCTGAACGGCATTACCTGATGTCACAACAGTACCTCTGACCGGGAGGTCATTCGGTTGGTGTCCCAACGGTGGCAGGATTTTCGACACTAGCTAGTCAGCTAGGTCGAGTTCAGCCGCTGTGTGGAGGAGAATTCTAGCGGCGGTTACAATTTGGTAGTTCTGATCGGTAGTTCGTAATTTCTCCGATCAACACCAGGCGAATGCCGAAGCAGTACAAATGGGCGACGGACTGGGCACTATATTGCTGTCCTTTTCCTTGTGTTATCCTCACCCTTTAACTTATGGAGACACTCACATACACTACAGTACCACGCTTGTTGGGAGATCAGGCAGGAACTTAGAGCTTGTCCCGGCTGGGGCGGTGCCACGCTGGTGGGAGATACTGGTTTGGGGAAATCTCCACAAGTCGACGTAGGTCAGCGTCGGATCTCGCCATCCAGTGGGGGAAGATCACCGCCGCCTTTCGCGATAAAAGCATGCACTGCACTTACGGGACTAACGACCTTAGCAGTCGAAGCACCCGAAATCACTAATCATTATTGATTAGTGATCAGGGACCGGTGGTCCCGATGCCGCGTACCGGGTACACCAGCTTAGCTACGCCCCTGTTTATGTACCGGCAAAGGCGGCCCAGGGTATCCACTGGTGACACTGCAGTGCCTCTGAACGGGAGGTCCTGGGGTTCAAGTACCGACGGTGGCTGGATTTTCGACACTAGGTTTGTCAGCTACGTCAAATTTAGCCGCTGTTTGGAGGAGAATTCTAGCGGCCGGCTGATCTGATTGGTAGTTTTCCGTGGATTCCCCGACCAACCCCAGGCGAATGTCGAAGCAGTGCTCTAACAAACACGCCACGAACCGCGCGCGATCTTTCCTTCCTCTTCCTTGTCCTTTTCTCACTTCTTACACACACTAACACTCACATGCACTACACTACCCCACATGACGGTAGATCAGTCGGGAGCATTTAAGTTGTGCCGGCTGAGGCAGTGCCATGCTGGTGGGAGATACCTGGTAAGGATAAATCCCCCAAGCCGACGTGGGCCGGCAAGCGATCTCGCCATCCAGCCGGTGAAGATCACCGCCTGTGATAAAACATGTACTACACTTACGTGACTTATGACCTTATCCGTTGACGCTCTCGGAATCACTAAACAATCAATCAATCAAAACCCCTGTTTGTGTTTTCATAATTACTACATATTTGCTGAATCTGGCGTCGGAAAGTGTGCATACGTACATACTAGGAATACTGCATAGTTGATTAGGTAGGAAATAGGAATCTATTAAGAATGAAAATTGGCAATAAAAAATATATCGCAGCTCTTCTTGTTGTATGTTCTTCTGGGCTACAACCACTCCCCAAATCAGAAAACAGTGTTCGAGAACCAAATCCGAACGCTCCCAGAAGAGTTGTTCTGAAGAGCATATTCTTTTAGTGTACTATCAGGCAGTTTTATAGAAAATTTATAAATGTGCAAGCTCCTATTCTATAACACATCATTCTATTATTGTAGATTTATTTTAGAACATAATTTCGTAGCTGAATTTATCGTACAAAAGTGGATCTAATTGACAATATCGTATATGTTACATAGAGGCGGGATTTCGGATCTTTTATTGGGGGGGCAAAAGGTTCCCCCGCATACCATAGTAACAAGTTCCCCCAAACCAAATGACATTGAGTAGTTACACTATAAATTTATATAAAAATTTGTCTTAACCCCACACACCCCTCTTCAGTCAGAAACATGGTTTTTTAATTTTCTCGCCAACTTAACACTATTTCATATGATTGAAAAATATATGAAAAATTGAATAATAATTACTACTATCAGAAAAAAATACTTACTTTCTCGTATATGTTCGTACATACTGAGTAATATATACAGTATAGAAAAATTTTCATAATGCTGCGGAAAATTGCTTTCGAAAATAGAACGAAAATACACGCTTTGAAGTCCCTTGATACCAAAAAAGTGTTGTTTTTTACGTTTGTTTGTCTATCCGTCTGTGAACATCACTAGCGCCTAAACCATAGTAGGATTATTTCCTAAAATGCATATTAGCCGGTCGAGCCGGCTCGACTCGAGGCGCTGCGATTTTGAAAAACTTGCTTCAAAATTTGGGGATACTTTTTCGCATTTACAGAAAAAATACATGAAGCCCCCGGACATTGTCTAAATTTTCTGAAAAATGGCTCCAAATTTTTTTCTTTGAATTTCGTGTAAAAATAGAGTTTAATACACTTATAAAGGTCGTAAAGTATCGAATATCTCGGACTCTTAATTTCACTTTAACTCTGAATTTTCGAAAATTGCAAAATTTTGAATTTTTTCTGCGTCTTCTTATAACTACAAAATTGAAGATAAAGATTTTTCCTTTAAATTAAATTTGTCTATCATTAAGATCAAGTACATTTTTTAAAATATTTTAGTTGTTTTCTCGCAATATTGCGTGCAATATTTGCAATTTAAAAAAATTATCCTCCTGCAGGAGACACTGTCCGTGCGGACGAGGAGGTTTGCGTACTCCAATGAAGTCGAGAGCATTGGAGGTGGGGGTGGGGTGCTGGCTGGTTGGTAAACTTGACAGTACTGTTACCGGTAGGGTCACCCATGCTGTACAGGTCTCGGCGGAGGAGTCAGACGAAGGGTTGTCTCACAACGTCCCGTTAAACAGATACCTCACTTATCCTAATTTCCAGGCTCCGCTGTTTCCATTTCCTACCCCTCCCCCACCTGCGACACTGTCGTTAGGATGGTATCCCTGTCTAATGTGGTATTATTTCCACTTACGTGTACCACACTTCTGGTGTCTTTTCTATCAGACCTCTCTTGGTCCCTTGTGGTATTTCGACCCCAACGCTATTAGGTTGCGAGAGCTAGAGTGTCTTTCATTTTCTTTTCTTCCCCTTTTCTCATATTAAATTCTTCTTTCTTCGTCTTCTTCTTCTCTCACGCTTTACTTTCTTGATTTTCCTAACGGGGAAGGGCAGACAAGGCTCTGAGGCGAGAGGGAAGCCGGCTTGTCTAGGGGAAAGTAACCTCGAAAAGAAATCTCTGGTCCACCAAGTTGGGGATTATTGCGTAGGGCCAGCCCCCCTACATCTGTAAAAAAAACTACAAACGCTAAATATCCCAGTAATGAAGCAGGATTGTCCAGGAAACGACTTGGCAAACGAAAATTGTATATGAGTATAGGCACATGGAATGTACAGGGTTTCAATATGAAAAGAATAGAAGTGTTAAAAGAAATTAAAAAGATGGGAATAGAAATTGCTGTGTTGCCAGAAACAAAGAGAAAAGGACAGGGAGTAGAAATAAAAGACTACATCCATATATATAGAGGCGTCAATAAAGAATTTACAGCTAAGAAAGGAATTTCCATTGCTGTAGTAAAAAAAATATAAGCGTAACATTAAGAGTTGGTAATGTGTGAGTGAGAATATTTTAAAAATTGATTTTAAAATGAAAGTTATTGAGATGGTAGTTATAGGTGTATATGCTCCAAATGATAATGCTACCGAATTGGAGAAAGATAGGTTTTCTAATCAACTGACGACGGTCTTGGATGGGGTGCCAAACCGGAAGGACATATTGTTAGTGGAAGATTTTAACAGTAGAGTAGGAAGGCTTGCGCAAGACGAAGTTGTGGGAAGATACGGAGAAGAAGTGATAAATGGAAATGGTGAACGACTAATAGAAGTATCGCCCAGTACAGTTTAAAAGTATGGAATGGATTTTTTTAAAACATAAAGACAAACACAAATTCACTTGGTCTATAGGAACTAGTAGAACCATAATAGATTACGTTATCGGCAAACGCAACAACAAAATTATGGTGGAAGATGTTCGAGTCTACAGAGGAGCCAAGTGCAACTCAGAAAATTATTTATTGAAATCAAAATTGTATGTTTCCTATGTAAACAAGACACAGCAATTGGAAATTCATGTCGCTTCCAGTACCATAGAAAAAAAAAAAATACAAAATGTGTTTGCTCTAATATCCATCTATATCCTTCCTATACAAGCTCAGATTAAGTAAGAAACTGTTAGAAGTGAACCAAACAACTACTCAAACACTCTACGATGAAATTGTAGATGCCGTACATCGAGCAGCTTATGAGAGCCTCGGAGAAAAAGAATATTCTGGTAGCAAAGGAATAGGTGACTCATGGTGGAATAATTCTTTGGCAGGGAAAGTGAGAGACAAGAAAATTGCATATAATACATGATTAAGCACCCAAGATATTGAAGACAGGAAACGGTATCGTCAAATCAGTAGAGAAGTTAAACAGGAGGTAAGAAAAGCATAAAAACGAAGCATGGGAATGAGTATGTGAAGATATAGAACAGAATGTAGGCAATGCCAAATCAAGAAACGCATGGAAAATAATAAAGAACCTCAGACAAAATGAAAAGAAAAATTCAGCATTACAACCTATAAGTATAGAGCATTTTAAAATACATTATGGAGATCTTTTGAAAGAAAATAGGCCCGCATTGAGTAACACATGTAACACAAAGCTCGAGGAACCGCATGATATGGAATATATTACAGTAAGAGAGACTGAGAAAACAATACAGAGATGTAAAAATGGAAAAGCACCGGGTCCTAAATTGGTAAACATTGAATTATTGAAGCATGGCCCAAGTTTATTATTGGATCCGACTGTACAATAGATGTTTAATGGGAGTAGAATTACCAAAGGACTTCAGAAAAGATGTATCTCTAACATCTATAATAACGGTGATAGGAAACAGTATGCGAACTAGAGAGGTATAACGGTCCTTAGCAGCATTGCCCGAGTGTATGGGAAAATATTAAAAACCCGACTGAAAAGAGATATCATTGATGTCGAACAGAGCGGCTTCCGTGCCGGGTGCTCATGTATTGATAACGTCTTTAGTATTCGACAGGTAACCGACAAACGTCTCGCCCATAACTTGGAGACGCACCTTGTGTTTTTCTAGATCTGCGTAAGGCCTATGACACTCTTCCATTATGTAGGTTCTGGATGGTAATGGAGAAACAAGATGTAAATACGCAATTGATTCGAGCAAATAAAAACTTGTACAGTGAGCGTACAAATGTATACGAGCCAAATAAAAGTAGAGAGAAACGTTTCAGAACCATTTTCAATAAATAAAGGTTTACGACAGGGGTACTGTGTAGCCCCGACTTTGTTTAAAATATAATTGAATGAAGCCCTGAGAAGATGGAGGAAGAAATGTAGTAATATGGGTATTAAAATTGGTGACTATGTTATTCTCTCTACACTTTGCAGATGATCAGGTGTTGTTCGCTGAAGGTGAAGACGATGCATGCTGCGGAAATTATATGAAGAGTACTCGGAATGGGGTTTAGAAATTAACTTTAACAAGACTGAGTATATGGTTGTATGAGGAAGTGCTAAAGGTCTGAAACTGAATGATGGTTCGGAAGTAAAACCCTGTGAAAAATTCACATACGTGGTTGCAGAAATAAATGCAAATGAAGGCAGTTCGCAAGATACTAAAAACAGAATTGCAAAAGGCAGAGTGGCTATAAGACAACTACATCCACTGATATGGAAAGATAAATTAAGTAATAGTGTAAAGAGAAAATGGTATAATACTGTTGTAGAGAATATTGTAGAGTAATGAAGACTACACCGATAGAGAGATATGGAGGCAGGGATGCGAGAGACACCCTAGGGTGTAATATAACTCGCCATACTACTACTAAAAAACAAGATTTTTTAAAAAAGACTTTATATTTTTTCTTTAAAGTTTTGATAGGGATAGTGCTAAATGTACTCTATTAGATGACATAAGCACCATATTGCTATATTCTTTTGTTTTTTCAAAAATTACAAAACTAATTTTTTGACATGTGTCTTACGTCCTTAATATTTTACATTAGCGGCAATTTGTTTACTGTTTGTGAATTAATTATTGTATTTATGAGTACATATGCTTTAAATAATGCCATACAAAGTTTCTCGAAAACTCAACAGTTTCCTGTTAAAATGAGTTCCAAATTCCGCATTTTGAGAAACGCACAAAAGGAATTTTTTTCAAAAATGGCTCCAAATTTTTTCTTCAAACTTTTCCAACAGAAAATGCTAATTGCACTGTTCAAAATGACATAAATTTCATTTTGGAAATGCATTTGTTTTTCAAAACTTATACAAATCTATTTTTTAAAATATCTCTCACGCCGTTAATATGCACGTTTTCAGCGATTTGTAAACACTATTGCATTTGTGATTTAATGTGCCTCAAATGTTTTTAGACGAAGTATTTCGAAAACTCAAAAATTCTCTGAGGAAAAGAGTTTCAAATTTCGCGTCTACAGTAACGCTTAAACGCCATTTTCTTAAAAACGACTTTAAAATTTTCAGTAAAAATTGTCATTTAAGACGGGGTTTTACTCTTATTTAATATTCTTGAAGTAATATTTCGATTCTACTATTAGGAAACCGTAAAATTGAGAAAACGTTTTAAAACATGTTTTTAAAAAAATGTACTTTTGGCGGCGATAGATGGCAGCTGGCAAGACAATGGGTGAAGACCGTATAGCCAGTCGACACCAAGGAAATTAGAAAACTTCACCACGATGAAGTCTGTGCCATTCTGTAGCACAACTAGTTTGATATTTTTCCAGCGTCAAATTCAAACGAAATTAAAAAACAAATTACAATAATTTTCACTGTCCGAAAACTCTGGAACAGGCTTGAAAAAAATCTCAAAAGTTCCTCTCAAAACACATCGTTGTGATTTTTTTCAGATTTTTACTTTCTCGCTACCGCTTACGCATTAGAGAGTAAATTATGAAATGCTTCGCGAAAAAAAGACGAATTTTCTATAGAAAAACCCTTATTTATGAGCGATGATAACGAAGTAGTAGATCCAGTTGCTGAATTTAGAAAAAAAAACCTCTAACACGTGGTATAGCCAGAATCCATGTTTTTTGGGTTGTTGATACCGAAAAATCGATTAACGGCAAAACGTTCTTCCGTCTTGTGTTTGTGAACAACACAGCGCCTAAACCACGTGTAGGATTTTTCTCAAATTGAAAGTAACCCCAGCAGAACTGACCTGAGTCGAAGCTCTGCGATTTTGAAAAATATTCATTAATTTTGGGGGTACTTTGAAGCCCCAAGGGCATTTTCAAAATGTTCTCAAAAATGACTCCAATTTTTTTTCTTTAAATTTCTTGTAAGAATCGAGTTAAGTACGATTATGAAGCTGGCATATGTCCGATTTTCACTGTTAACACTGAATATTAGAATACTAGTAGTTTTTAAGCAATATTCCGTGCAATATGTGCAATTTTTAAAAAAATTACAAAAGCAAGATTTTATGAAAAAGACTCCATATATTTTCTTTAGACTTTTGTCAAGGATAGTGCTACATGTATATTGAAAGTAGGTAGCTGGCAAGAGGAGGGCAAGACTGTAAAGCTCGCCCACACCAAAGAAATTAGAAAACTAACTAATATGAGAATGTCTGTGCCATTTCCTAGCACAACTAGTTTCCATTGCTGAGCTGTAGTTAATAAAATAAAAACAAATTTTACCATTTCCCTGTCTTTAAATTACATTGACTTTAAATACACTTCGAAAATGACTACATTTATTTTAGTATTTATTATAAATTTGTAATGAAAATTTTCCTGTTGTCAAAAAAATGAAACTTTTTTGTTATAATACGGGAACTGACATTAAGATTGAAACAAGATGATTCGAGTTTATAATAACAAAACTGAAATTATTATAGTAACATTGAATATGACAAAATATTCAGTTGAGATAACAGGTTCGATTTTTTCTCAGTGTACACTTGGCATCAAACAAATATCATACATTAGTTACATTATATCTTATATTATAACGGAAAAGTATAGAATATATATTAAAAATGAACCGTTTTACACAACATCATTCGCATATTATCACTTTCTCTCTTTTTCTAAAATTGTAAACGCGCAGTTTTTGGTCTCTAACACATTGTATTTTCACGCTACAACTGCCGGAAAAGTTAATCAGTCGACGTCTTTTCCGAATCCGTACGTTTCGCAGCGTAGACCAATTTCAATTTTTTTCTTTTAAAGATTCGTTAAAGAAAATCGTTTTTATACTTAGACATGGTATAAAGGTTTCAGTTTGCCGACTACGCTTCCGTAGATTACAAGGAATGCTGAAAAAAAACATGATTTTTATCGCACCGCGCACCCACGAAACGTTGTTTCGTGAGAAGCACCTATTTTTCGGCATATGAAATATTTAAGAACGCTAGGAATGGAAAGAATTTATATAAACATAATATACGTTAATTCGAGTGTTATGACTCGTGATTTTAGGCACGAAACTGTTAATTTCCTAAGTAAATAACGTTTAAAAGCAACATAATTGAAATGTAATTTATTAGTACGGGACATTCACAGTAACGCTGAACATTATCCCTTGCGTTTTATAGTACGGAAATAAAGTTCATCAATTTATTAATGTATCGTATGAGCTCAGCTTAGTAAAATTATTGTTCGCTAAATTATTATTAAATTTCTTCTAAATATACAGAAAAAATTCAGTCGTTTATGGTAAAAAATTTGAAGATCCACGAAAAGAAATGCTTTTAAAAAACTTGTACCAACATTGGGGGCATTTACCCTCCCTTGTCCCCCCTGAATCCCGCCTCTGATGTTACACATAATGAAATTATCCTACAAAACGATAATTATCCCTCGGAGTGGCAACACAGAAGAAGAACCTGCCCTTTCCGAGTTACCTAAAGGGGGAGAGGTGGCTCAGTGCATCAATTAATGTCACTGCAGCGCCCCTGACCTGGAGGTCCTAGGTTCGAGTCCCGATAGTGGCAAGATTTTCGACATTAGCTTGCCATCTAGGTTGAATTCAGTCGCTGTCTGGAGGTGAATTGTTGCGGCCGGCTCTCCGTGGTTTCTCCGGTCAACACCAGGCAAATGCCGGAGCAGTACCCTACCAAACGGGTCAGCGGGGAAGATCACCACCACCTCCCGAGGGAAATATGCACTACACTTACGGGAATAATGACCTCATTAGTTGACGCGCCCGGAATCACTAACAACCACCAACCAACCGAGTGATCCAAGCGCTGCATCACGTACTGTACACAGCGGAGTTTCGTCCGAAGAGTTTCGGACGAACTGGCTCTCATCGCCTTCATGTCGTGGGCCGCTTCGCTGCCGGGGCATGCCGTCACAATTAGTGTCATAACAGGTGAACTGCGCGCCCATGGCACGGTGGTGGCGATTTAAAATGGAAGGTTCAAAACGTCGACAGGCGAGGAAGAACGCGGGACCGTCTTTCTTGTTAATCGTGCATTTTATTCGCGTTTCGGGAATGTGCTGCTTCCATTCCATATTACTGGGTTCTGCTACTATACAAATACATTACAACCAAATATACAAATGTATTATAAACACTATGTAGATGTATAAACACTAAAATAAATGCACAGAACTGTTGCAGTCGTTTTCAAAGTATATTTAATCACGAAGATTTAAAGGCGGGAAATGGTTTTTATTTTTTAACTGCAGCCCAGCTGTCAAAAAAATCTGACAAAATTGACAACAATTTGTATTTTGAGAGGAACGTTTGAGATTTCAAGCCTGTTTCATGGTTGTAAGACACGATAAGAATGATTTTTTGTTATTTTTTTTTTCAAAATATTTTTTGTGTTTGAATTTGGGTCTGAGAAAATATCAAAAAATGTTTTTCTGATAGTATAAATTGTTTTCTTATTTATCATTATTT
>BLKR01010431.1:0-56243 GCA_011170035.1 Teleogryllus occipitalis | reverse complement strand
GAAGCCGTGTTGTCGTAAGTCCAGAAGATGTACCAATGTATGCCGAGTCCACCAAGTAACCAGAAAGAAGAGTCCGTTGTCGTAGCGCTGTTGTCGTAGCCTATCGCACTTCACCGTAACCACCACTTAAACACTGTCTCGACGCACTTTCACCGCTGCTCGCTCGCTCACTCACTGACCGCTGCCTCAGCTCCGCGTCGAGGTTTTATAGCCCCCCCCGGGCCGTAGGCCCGCCGACTGGCTGTGTAAAAGGGGCGGGGTCGAATCTCGCCCCGCTCGCTCAGGCGTGGCGGCCGCACTCAGCCGCGCATCGCTGGCCCGCGCTTGCTGCTGGCCGCTGCCGCCAGGGGCGGTAACGCCCCCCTGACGTGCTCCTGTGGCGGCACATTCAATCATGTGCGGCCGGTCACGACACCCTCCGCGCCCAATTGCGTCGTATACGGCGCAAAACGCACCCTCCTGGTGCTCCTCCGGGGGCGCAACTGCGCCCTGGGTGTCCCCACTGCGCCTTCTCCTCCTGGCTCGCTGACCTCCTCTGGTGGGGGTTCTGCTGTGTCCTGGCCGCTGGTCCCTGCGGCGGCTGTCTCCTGCGGGATGTAAATGGTTTCCCTCATCACTTTTTTATAGAACTCTTGTTGTGATACCTTGGGGAGTGAATCCACCCTGCTGGGGTTTACCCGGGGTCTCAACTGCCCCTGGTGGCGTGTCACTACCCTACCCTCTGTGCGGACTAGGTATGTCCTGTTCCCTTTTGCTGCCGTTACTATGCCCGGGGGCCAAGCTGGGCATTTTTTAAAAGAGGTACAATATACCATATCACCCACCTGGAATCTTGGTTGCGTTCCTACCGACCTGTAAGGATCCACCGGGCTTAGCAGTGACAACAACGTTCTCGGTTGTCTCCCGTGTAGTACCTCGGCAGGGCTCCTGCCGTCCGCGCCTGGCAAGGTGCGGAAGGTGACCAAGACCCGCAGCAGCGCTCTGGACCTGTGCGTACCTGCTGCGCGCGCTTTCGACATGGCTGTCTTGAACGTTCTCACGAACCTCTCCGCTTCCCCGTTCGATTGCGGGTGAAACGGCGGTGCACAGACATGCTGGATCCCATTGCTCGCGCAGAAATTCGCAAACTCTTGGGATGTGAATTGGGTTCCGTTGTCTGACACCAACGTGACCGGTAGCCCCTCGGTCACAAAAATTCTTTCTAGCGCATTGATGGTCTGAGTCGACGTGGTGTTAGCCATTTCCACTACGTATGGGTAATTAGACTTGGCGTCTACTACGACCAACCACATCTTATCCCAAAATGGGCCCGCGAAGTCTACGTGTACCCGTTCCCACGGCTCACTAGGCTCAGGCCAGGGAACCAAATCCTTCCTAGGTGCGCTCTGATTTAACTGGCAGGCCTCACATCTCTTGAGCAACTGTACGATGTCCGAGTTCATCCCCTCCCAGAAGCAGTGACGACGCGCCAGCTGCTTCGTGCGGACCACCCCCCAGTGTCCCTCATGGAGGAGGTCCAGTACGGTCTTCCTTAGTACCTTCGGGATGACGACTCTCGTAAATTCTTCTCCGGCTAAGAGCAACACTCCTGCCTTGCAAGTTAACCTGTCTTTCTTGTTATACCAGGATGCATTGCTCCTCAAGCACCTAAGTGGCCAGCCTTCCCTAACATAATTCCTCACTGCCCGCAGCTCTGGATCCTTATCCGTCTCCTGCGCGATTCTTCTGGCTCCCAATGGGAACTCCGACAGTACCAGGCATTCTTCCGTATCAATCTGGAGGCACTCTTCCTCCAGCTTGTCGAACTCCAGGTCCGGACCTCCTGGCAACCTGGATAAAGCGTCCGCATTGGCGTGCTGCGTTGTGCTTCTGAAGTGGATCTGGTAATTGTAGTCTGACAAGAATAGCGCCCATCTTTGCAGTTTCTTCGCTGTGCTCTCCGGGATCCGTTTTCCAGGGTGAAATAGTTGCACTAGCGGCTTGTGGTCAGTAATTATATGGAATTTACTGCCATATAAATAATCGTTGAACTTTCTCACCGCGAAGATTATTCCCAACGCCTCCTTTTCAATCTGCGAATAATTTCTTTGATGTTTGTTGAGGGATTTTGACGCAAACGCAATAGGCCTCTCCACCCCATTGCTGTCCTTCTGCGATAATACCGCCCCAAGACCATACTCAGAGGCGTCCGCTGCTACCGTGGTGAGTCTACCCGGCACAAAATGATTTAACTTAACTGTTTTCACCAGTTCTTCCTTCAACCGGTTCAGAGCTCTTTCGCAGTCTTGGGACCATACAAATTTCACTCCTTTCTTCCTCAGCTTGTTTAGTGGAGCTGCGATAGTAGAAAAATTCCTAATGAACTTGTTATAATAGTTCACTTTTCCCAATAATGCTTGCAGCTGCTTCACGTCTGCCGGCGGTGGCAGTCGTAGGATGGCTTCTACGTGCTGGCTAGTGGGTGAAATGCCGGTGCTATCCAGCACGTGCCCCAAGAACACTACCTGGTCCTTAAAGAATTCACACTTGACCTTGTTCACCCTCAAACCATTGTCTTGGAGCACCTTAAATAAACTCTTCAAGTTTTCCTCGTGTTCCCTTTCCGTGCTCCCCGTGACTATGATATCGTCCAGGTAGTTACAACAGCCCCTCAGCTCTGCTGTCAACTGTTCTAGACAGCGCTGGAACAGTGCGGCTGCGGAATTCACACCGAATGGCAGCCTGTTATATCTGAAGAGTCCTAACGGGGTGTTAATCACCAAAACTTCCTTGGCTTCCTGGTCGGGTGGCAGCTGCAGGTATGCGTCCCGTAGGTCAATTTTTGAGAATTGTCGTCCACCAGACAATTTATAGAACAGATCTTCCGGCTTCGGGATTGGATATTGTTCTACTTCCACCTGTTGGTTCACAGTACTCTTGAAATCACCGCACAATCTAATCGAACCATTGGCTTTCTTTACCACGACCAACGGTGTGGCCCACTGGCTTGTTGATACTGGAGTGATAACACCGTCCGCCTGCAGCCGTCTCAGCTCTTCGGCTACTTTTTCCCTGAGGGCCCACGGGACTGGTCTTGCTTTGAAGAAGCGTGGCTTGTGCCCCTCCTTCAACTGGATGCTTGCTCGGAAGTGTTTACATTCCCCGAGCCCGGGAGAGAACACTTCTGGAAACTCTTGTTCTAGCTTCCCGACGACCTGTGTTTCTTCGTTCTTCGCGACCTGGTTCACTGAGTCAATTACTCCAAACCCGAGTTTATCAAAGGAGTCGAGGCCCAAAATGTTCGTCACGTCGTAGCGGTCCACCACGATCACTTCAATATCAGCCTGCTTCTTCTTGTAAGCTGCCCTTAGCGACACTTTCCCCAACACCTTAATTGGGGTCCTGCCGAAAGCGTACAAGCCTTTCTGCACCCTCTGACACCTGGGTGCCCCTAACCGCTGGTAGGTTTCTAAATTGATGAGTGTTACCGCGGCCCCTGTATCTAGCAGGAAACTCACCGGCACTTTTCCCAACTCAATTTTGACCATTAGTTTATCTTGCTTGCTGGTATCGAGCACTTGACTGATCATATCGATTTCCATGTCTTGCTCTTGTTTCTTGTACCACTCCGCGTGCCTCTTTTTTCCGCATACTTCCCTAATGTGGCCCACTTTCTTGCACCAAAAGCACTGCGCGTTTCTGAACCTACATTGTTCTCTTGCATGTAACCTCTCACAGTTTTTACACGACTTCTTTCTTTGCACACTGTCACTGTCACTTCCACTGCCACTGGCTCTCTTGAACACTGGTTTGCCGCTGGGTCGGGGGTTACGCCTCCACTCACAGTGGTTGCCGCCTTTGTTGCGGTAACCTTTCCCGGCACTGTCACTATACTCACTGGAGTCACTGTCGGTCTCGTATTCTTTTGCCGTCTTTCCGCTGCGTACCGACCCACTGTTTTTGATGTGGTGCAAGTGCGATTCTGCTGCGATCTGGCGAGCTGTCTCACAAGTCATTTCGTACGTCTTACATAGGTTGTGTATTTCCTCTAATGAAGGGTTATCACTTTGTAAGGCTTGAAACCTAATTTTCTCTTCCGGTGTGTGTAGCACTACCATGTCCCTTATTAAAGTCTCCGCGTATGACACTTCCTTATCTGATGGCGGGCACTTGAACTGACAATGCCGCGCCAGCCCGGCTAGCTCTGTAATCCACTCACTGTGTGTTTGCCCCTCACTTTTTCTGCACTGAAAAATTTGAACCTAGCTGCTACCACATGAGGCACTTTGTTGAAGTAATTGTTGAGCTTCTCTAGCATTTCTGCCCATTTGACACTCGATATTTCTCTCTCTGGGAACAGTTTTTTCACTAGGTTGGTCACCTTGTTACCTACGCAGCTCAAAAAGAACGCCTTTTTCATTTTTGCGTCTCCTACCTTGTAACACAGTAGGTGCTGCTCCAACCTGTGTATGTACTCGGCCCATTCCTCTGCGTCCGGCCGGAAACCAGGGAACTGTGGAGGGGAGCGGGCACTGACCGCCTCCAACAATGCCGCCATCTGCCTATCAGCCTGTTGTTGCTGCTGCTGCATCTGCTGTTGTTGTAGCTCGAGCTGCTTCTGCTGTTGTTGCATCTGTTGTTGCTGTTGCTGCTGCATCTGCTGTTGTTGCAACTCGAGCTGCTTCTGCTGTTGTTGTATCTGTGCTTCCGCCAGCTGCCGCTGCTGCTGCATCTGTTGTTGCTGTTGCTGCATCTGTTGCTGCATCAGCGTAATTAAAGTTGTTATTTGTTCGGACTCCATGTCGTTGTTTTCTCCTCGTCGCCAATTTGAAGTGTCCAAGTTATAAACACAAAGGTTCAATAAACAATTTATTGCCAAAAACCAAGTACAAAGCTATAGTGCCGGATATCCTGAAGAATTGGTACAGAGACGAAGCCGTGTTGTCGTAAGTCCAGAAGATGTACCAAGGTATGCCGAGTCCACCAAGTAACCAGAAAGAAGAGTCCGTTGTCGTAGCGCTGTTGTCGTAGTCTATCGCACTTCACCGTAACCACCACTTAAACACTGTCTCGACGCACTTTCACCGCTGCTCGCTCGCTCACTCACTGACTGCTGCCTCAGCTCCGCGTCGAGGTTTTATAGCCCCCCCCGGGCCGTAGGCCCGCCGACTGGCTGTGTAAAAGGGGCGGGGTCGAATCTCGCCCCGCTCGCTCAGGCGTGGCGGCCGCACTCAGCCGCGCACCGCTGGCCCGCGCTTGCTGCTGGCCGCTGCCGCCAGGGGCGGTAACGCCCCCCTGACGTGCTCCTGTGGCGGCACATTCAATCATGTGCGGCCGGTCACGACAGTCAGGGCAAGAAAGCTCGACAACGCTACGTTTGTCCAAGCCCAACAGTCAATCCCAACGACAAATGGCGCAATCTATAAGTTTCGAATTTATTTCCAATTTTGAGAGTGGTTTCCAAATGTTGAAAAATAAAAGCATGCCTTTTGGAAGATGCCTCTTTGGGACCAAGAAAAAATTTAAAAAATTAGTATTTTATTGAATTATTGATTAACAATCCAAATACTTATTATTCATCTAATATTCATTATTATAGTTCAATATTACAACATTGTAGCCCTGAATTTACAGCAGGGAAACCCATAGCACCCCCAAGATCACGTGAAACGTTAAACACGAATGGATCAAGGGGATACTAGTACCCCCTAAACCGGAGTACTTGCAATTCAAAGACTAATGACAGTCGTTCTCGGCAGTTACGAATATCAACGGTTTTGCAGACTTTTATACAAAAGTTTTAATTTGTGAGTCTTATAATGAAAATGTATACACGTTCCATATGTGTTTTTTCAAGTATCATAATATTTTCAATAAAATGCGAAGTAGAGTGGTAAAATACGCGTATAAGCCTCCTTAAGCAGAAATTACAGCTTATCAATATTAGAAATTGTGTTTAACAAATAATTAGAAGATCCTCTTAAAAGAGAAATTATATATATTTTGCAAAAGTCTACGTAAGTTTATTTTATTAGTTTTCTATTGGATAAGCAAACACCTTGCTCTCTCCTAGATTCTTACTTCTTCCTCTTCTATTCAAAATTTTGATATATTTCCTATGTTTGTTGAGAGGAAACGAAAGTTACTGGGCATCTTTTCCGAAGAAGTCCCTAAAGAGAACACAATATTAGTCAATACATCTGATAGTCTTTATTTCACACATAATTCATGTCAATGACGTTATAGATTTCATCTCCACTGTTGGCATTGCAAATACAATGTATATACTGTGATATACCAAAGAACCACCCGAGGATCCAAGTATTCAAGAAACGTTTATAATTCAACTTGGCAAAACCATTGATCGGCGATATGAAAAGTACAGGTAGCATAGACCGGCACCATACGAGTGACAGATATTTTAATAACGTACCTAGTAATCAAGCCTTTCAAATATGAACAGAATAACCGATGCATTAACATTCTTTATATCTTCTCACTAATCAGAGCAGTACATCGTGAACGGAAGTCATAGAAGTATCTATCGTGGTAGAAGGGTTGAAGACGAGGCCGTAACCAGAATCGTGATCTATGGCATGCACAGGACGGAGCGCGAAGCTATGACGGTAGACCCCATTGTGTCAAGTCTAAATAAACGCGCTTTCCTGCCGGGGAATCCGATTATTCTACCGGGCAGATGGCTGCTGTCTTTGATGCTTCGACGTCCCTCCCGGGTCCAAATATAAAAACGTAGCGCTCCGCAAATGGGATCATCCGTCAGCCGTCGCTGCACGGCCGCTGGTATTCGCCCATTAGGCCCCGGGTTCGAACCCGCGCCGCTGACGGATGGCGGCGATCTGTCCCCTGTCCGCCGTCGCCGCCCGCGCCGCCCGCCCCGCCCACGCCGCCCGCGCGGGGCCGCGCTGGTAATTGATACCGAGTGGTCCGAAGCGCCGCCGCGTCGCGCCCTCCCGAATGATTGTCGTAACTGATCGCCGGCATTTTGACCACGCGGTTTCCGAGCCATTCCAAACAATTATTCGTCCACGATTTTAAAAAACATCCGTTACGCGGACTATTCGCGGCGTTTGTGTCCACGTGGCCACGCGTATTGAACAGTAGGTTTTACATTCGTTATTATTAAGCTCGCATTGACACAATGGAGTAAATCAAATTTACGGGGCGAAGTGTGTAATTTTAATATTGTACATTGAATCTTTGACATGGTTCTTGTTTAAAGAAGGGCTGTTTCATGCTATGTTTCATGTAAATGATATGCGTTAAGAAAGCATTTTTCCCTAGTGTCTTATGGTTTCATAACATTTTACGAACACGACTTATCTCCAATTTTACTTATTCAAGCGCAATGAAACTCAAACATGTGTAAATAAATAATTTTAAAATCATATTTATATTCAGTATCAATTACATACTAATAATTTTAAGCAAAGTTGCATTTCGTACATTTTTAAGCAAATATTAATATAATTTTGTTCATAAAATATACAAGATTTCATTACCATTCAGTTGTTGGGAAGAAAAGTGAAATCGTCAAGTTTGTGAAAATGTTGTGAAAGAAATGCTCGCTGACGCATTTTTAGAAACTTTGTGTAATTTCAATTTGGAGCGTAATGGCATTGTAATTAATAATTTGATCAAATGTCGAAACACTCGCGAAGAAATGTTATTTCCTTTCACTTGTTTGAATCCTTAGAAAGTCACAAATGAAGTGTGTCACGTCAAACTTTATTTGATCCAAATTATCGTTTACAAATACGTCGCGCGGTTTCAGAAACTATAATATTGAATCAAACTTTGCCTTTATCTTAAAACACTTCCTCCACTTGCACAAGAAGAATTATACGCGACAAATTAGAGGAGCTTGAAAGATGAAGAGATATGTCCTGTTTCAAAATTAAATATCAGATCGACGAATCAAAGGGACCTTCACGAAGCGAATGTACGACAACGAAGCATGACAACGTACCATCACGAAAAACGAATCTAACAAAGTCAACGCAGCAAACAGCCCTTTGTCACGCTAGACGTGAAGCGAAAAGTTATTTTATCTCTTATATGATGGAAGCAGGCGATGTGTGAGAGGTTTGTGAGGGGAAGTGTTGCCTGATGCAGTGAAGATTTGCAGTCACTTGAAACTCATTTCTGTTGAGATATTCATATGACTCAATAGTGAACACTAACTGACTGATTACCACATTCCAAGTGGGTGTCAGATAATATTTCGGTACTGTATGTAAATCACATACAGAATCACTAACACCTATGCAAATAATGAATAAAAACGGTGCTAAATGCTCATAAACTAGATTGTCTTATGACAGTGTCTAAAATATTGTTTCATTCACAATTTTGACAATTAATACGTAGACTGTATTGAAGTGTCTGTATGGTGGGGTCATTCATCTTGAAAATGTATTGTTTTCTGTTTATTAAAACTAGCATTATAAGATAGAAGTACTTGGAAAAAATTGGTGTTAAAAATATGAGATATGTGAAAAACAACCGATTCGCCCAACATGCGAAAGATGTTCATATAATGTACTCACATCATTTTTCTGTTGTACACATTTACCCAAATTGCATAACGACATTTTTATGGATAGTGTCAGAAAATTAAATGGGTTGGAGAAGTAAGTTTTGTATTATACTGCGACTATTAAATTCATGAGCTACCTAAAAGAACCGTATCCAATTCTTGCAAAAAATTTACCGAACCGCTGCTTTAGGAGGTGTTGAGAACAGTCATGAATAGCCGTCCCCAGCAAGGCCTCCGCCCCTCCCTCGTTAGTCCTTCCCATACGCTCCGGCCGGGCGCCCTCCTCCGAGGCCCCTATCGACTCCCAGCCGCGCCAGCCCCATCTATATTTCACGGCCACGCGACGCTGCGCCGCCACCTCACCTCATACGTAAGGCGTATTAGCGCCCGCCCTCACAAAGCCCTTTAGAATGAATGGGGCCGTTGGAGGCGGCGCGGAGACGAATCACACCCACGTGGCTGGCTCTCACCGCCGCCGCCTCCCGCCGCCCGCCGCCCTCCGCCCACTGCCCACCGCCCACCGCCTTATCAAATATTTACTCCCGGTATCGCCCCAGGCGCGAGCGGCCCGGCCCGGCGGCGGCGGGCGGCGCGCGGGCGATGGGGATCCCCCTGCCCCTCCCCCGGGCGATACCCGCCCCTGACACATGATGGACGTGGGTATATACTCCGTGGAGCAGTCCCTAAAGATACAAGAATGGCACAAATCTGTGGACGCTCCACTGACATCTGTGCAATCACGTAGAAGGTATCTTTTCGTAAAAGGAACACGATTTATCTGCTCTTACAACACGAAAAAAATGAAACGTGTATTAGCAGATCTTATAAGGCGTGACTGACGTGTTCTTAGCTGTCGAAGATGGCACCAATCTGTTGACGATGACATATCATTTTTTTTCTTCTTGTCAGTCCATAAGATTAAGAAAAGATTCACATTATTCTTTCGGCAAAATTTCGTTATATATCTAGCGGTTCCCTTACTTACTGTACTTTCCTTAATATGTGTAAATGTATAAATTAAATATTCCTAAAAGTATTGCAGCTGTTTTTTATACATACATTGTGGGAACATAAGCGTAATTCTCTACTTCTTTTGTAGAAAAATGTATATTGTTCGACCCATAAATACATCAAACAACGACGGAAACTTTGTCAACTATTAGAAATACGGTTGTTTTCAACCAGACACGCGTAGCTTAACGTTAAGTGCACCGTAAAAAAAGCAACCCTTTACTTGCAATGCAGTTCGTTTCTTGTACGCAACACATACATTATGTGAGCAACATGTCTCCAGAATGAATATCGTGAAGTTGAAACTGAGAAACACTTCTCGACGCTCACTTAGAGAACAGCCTTCAAATTTCTTCTTCCAAGATTAAAGCCAATAAATGACAATTTAATGGCGAACTATCAGTGCTAGGCCTCACATTAAATTCAAGTACTGTGCGTTTTGTTATTCACTAACGCGGCAAAGAAGATGACAAAATATAAAACATACACAAGTAGAACCTAGAATGTTAAGTAATTCCGACAGTTATTGTAAAATAATACGCATTTGTGTTTCGTAAGCATCATGTTATTTTGTTATTAATACATCAACGCAACCCGTTAGTGTTTCACCAAGAAGAAAATTACCTTTAGTTAAAGAAGGTTGAATACCACATGTGCAATATATCAAGAAAGCAGTTTCAAAATAGGTGGGTAAATAAAAATAATGTGTGTCTCTACAAGAGTATAGTTACACAAATCAGAAAATTTTGCGATCTGATATCTCAAAGTGACAAAACATCACAGTTATTACACTTTAACCTCCAGCGAGATACAGAGTGGATTCTCCCTCTACCTCACCTCAATGCCTCACGCCCGTTAACTATCGAAACAATCACGCCATTGTTGACTCCACCCTCCATACCGCGGCGAATGCAGTTACGTTCTCGGTTCACTTTTTAATGTTGCACAAGATCTTTTGTCTGAGCTTTATTCCCGCTGCGTGTGTGCAGGATACGTTTCTGAACGCACCTGCCTCCGGTCGCCTTTGTCGCGTCGCGCGCGTCATTTGTCTCGCAACGGAGCGCTGACAGGTGACTGTCAGCGCGCGAAACACGTGGCGGGGGCGGTGGTTTCGGCCGCTGGGGTTGCCCGGGGGTGGGCTGTGACGACTGCTATGCTTTTGAATTCGTTTTTATCTCGAGGTCTCCAGTTACGAGCGGTTTTTTCTTGTTGGAGAACTGATATAGAAGTTTTGTCTCCTGGAGTTCTTGTAACCGAAGATTTCTTTGGGAGAGCATGATCACTTATTACATGGGAAATTCAAAACGAATATTTAGATCGGACTTAAGATATCGCACTGAATATTGTTAGAAACTGTTATTATCGTTTACGTTGTTAATGACGGTTTTGACGACGAAGCAGAACAGCTTGTTAATGATAGGTTGTTTCAACACTTGAGGAACCCAGTGATTCATTATGGCGGTTGCATATTAGCTTCCGTGACCCTAGAATTTACGCAAATGTTAACCTACTCCGCAAAATCCCGACGAGATAACATGCCAGGTTCAACGAAACGAACATTATTAGTTTTAGTTTTGTTTCTTCGATTTATAAAGCTTTAGAAAGTGTGGAAATGAGGACGCTTCACAGAAACAATCTAGACCAAGTAGTTTTACAAAATGTGTGTAATTTTAGCTCGTGGAAGATCATTGAGCAAGATATAGAACTCGCCATGAATACGCAAACTACTACTTACACTGACCATCTGTCGAAAATGAGAAGAAACATTGACCGTGATTGCAAACTTGTACCGAAATATTTTAATCGGTACTATCTTAACCTCTTGATGTATCGTTAATGCATCCTTAATGCTTTGTGTTTGGGAGAACACTGAATCATATTTGACCGCACATTTGTACTTTTTCGCAAGAGGAACAAAATAAGAATATGTATGCAGGAAATATATATGTTTAAAGTGACAAAGTAACAGAATAATATTAGGATTTAATTTCGTAGGCGAATTAAAGGAATATTTTTTGATCATCCAATACAATTTTATTGGAAATTTTTAAAGAGTTAGGGAAGATCGCTGATTATTCATTGGATAATCTTTTGCTCTTTTGCACTCAAAAAAATATTCCATCTCTCTCTCTCTCTCTCTCTCTCTCTCTCTCTCTCTCTCTCTCTCTCTCTCACTCACTCTCTCTCTCTCACTCACTCACTCACTCTCTCTCTCTCTCCATATATATTCACACACACACACAAGGAGCTCTAACGTCACAACTCGGGATTAGTGATTGGTCATCGAAAACAGAACATCGCTGTTAGGATTCATCGATGTTGAAAATTAAAACATAGATGTTAAGAATACATCGACCGAAAACATCGCTGTTTTTAAACATCAGTATTTTAAAGTAAGTGTCAACATCGCTCGACAACGCTGTCACATCCCTAGCCGGGATCTCGCAGTCCGGGGCCCCGCGCCTCATCTCCCTGGGCTCCGCGTCCGCGCCGCGTGGCGTGGCGTGGCGTGGCGCGGCGCGGCCGGCGCTGGGCCGGGGCTGGGCCGGGGCCGCCGCCGCCGCCTGAGCGGCATGTGCGAATCGCCGCCCCGCTGCGAGGCCGCCGCCCACCCGTATGCCCTCCTTCCGGAGTGCGGGCGCCGCCCCGCGGGGTCGTCGCCCCCAATTGCGCTGACCAGCGCCAGCGCGGACGCCGCGCCTTTGGAATCGCGCGCAAGCAGCAGCCGCAGCGGGAGTGGCATGGATGTGGTAGTGGTGGGCATCGCTGAGGTTATTGATGATGACGATATGAAAGACAACATACTAATGGTATGTACAGGATCGCGGTGGTCGTACATTTGTATTTCAGAAATTAAATGTAATCCCATCAAGTCAATCATAATTTTGTTCGTAGAAAACGTACAAATACAGGGGGAGTTCAACCTATCAATTCAGAGACACGATTGGGATATGGTAGGTATGCTCAATGCAGGTAAAAGTTTTGTTCTTGTCCAAATTGAGTGGTTCAACGCAACTAATAATGTTATGTTCGCAAAAGTATCTCTAACAGCTGTTCTGATCTGGGAAACACACAAAACTCCCAGCAGTATTCTTACAACATGTCTCTTAATTATGTATATATAACACTAATTTATAATATACGCATAAGTTGAAAAAATAAGTCTACCCATGTAATGCATGCCATTGGTTTTGTTAGACATCTACGAACTATGGAAAAATACAAAACAATGAAACAGTTACGATTTTGACTGAAAAATGTAAATATTTGATTAAGATTGATTGACGTTCCTGGGTACGTCAATTCCTATGGTGATTAGTCCCGTTAGTGTAGTGAACTTTTATAACGAGGGATGGCGGTGTTTCTCCCCCGCCCGCATCGGGTGCCAAGATTGCGGCTTGCGGGGGAATTTTCTCTCCAAGAATCTCCTTCACTGGTGAACCGTCCCAGTCGGGACAAGCTATAAGCTCCGGACTTGTAGTGGGGTGCCCTTAAGTGGGTGAACGTAAAGGGAGATATGTAAGGAAGGAGAAGGAACAATCACTGGTGGTTCGTGGGGTATTGCTTAGGAAATTGTTTTGACATTTGCCTGATATTGATCAGAAAAATTACGGAAAACTGCAGACAGGGCAGCCGGCCGCTAGAATTCTCATCCAGTCAGCGCGATAGGTTGAATTCGACGCAGTTATCTAGCTAGTGTCGAAAATCTATCACCGGCACCGTCGGGACTCGAAACCTAGGACCGCTAATCTCAACCGATTATTTGATTATATACGTTCGAAGATGAGGTAATCTCTTTTTTAGTGTGACTCTGCTTACGACTCTGCTGAGGAAGAGAGAAGCTTCAGTTTTCACAAGTACCGTTTCAAAATAGAACTTTTCGCTGTTCCAGAATCTCCCCACACTCAATAGCAGCATCGTTGCTGCAGCAGGCCAATAGTTATGTATATATTGAATGGAAATACTCCACATTATATCGTTTGTGACTGCATCGCATTCAAAAATTTGTTTTGTGTAGTCGTTTGCAATTACAGTACAATTCTAGCAGAACACTAATCTAAATAACGCCGTGAATCAACATTTGCTGCGACGCCCGTTCACACGGGAAGGGCAGCGTAGCGCAGCGGGGCGTGGCGCGGCGTGGCGGGAAGGGGTGCGGCGGCGGAGGTTGCAACGCCCTAGGGGCTGCAGCGTCAGTAAAAAGATCTGATATTCTTTGCCATTTGCCCTCGCGAATATTCCCGCAGCAGATCCGTGCGGGCGATTCGCAGCCCACCCGCCACGTGCACCCCAAAGGGCGCCTCTGCCAACGCCGTCGCTCCGGCAGCGCATATGCGGGTTCGATCTCCGCCCTTGCAGCCGGACAGAGCAGCGACCGCTGGCCGGTGGACTCAAGGGCGGGCCGTTTCTCCCGCGACCTGCTAGCATGCGGGTTCGAACCTGGTGGACACGTTTCTAGCCAGCATGAGGGAGCCGTCTAGGATCCTAGATTTTTAAACTCGCAGAGAAACGATTGTTCGCTGAGAGAGCTCTACTGATGCAAAGGACGATGTTGGACGATTCCAGAGAGAACTCGCTGAGGTTTTGAGTGACTACTTATTTAGCCAAGAAACTATGAGAGGAAAAGCGTAGGACAAAACAGATCGCCCCTATCCTTGGTTGCAATTCTTGTTATGCAATATTTATCTTTCTTCTCTGACAATGTTTTAAAACCATACGCGGGATTTGAAAGTGTTTGTATTCTTAAAGAGTTTAGGGCTTACGAAACGATTAATAAGTATTTGAACTGAAGAATTCTAGAAATATATTTCAGAATAGCGTCAGACGTAATGGCCAAAACTACTTCTTTTAAATAAATAACATCTTCAAGTCTTAGAATCACGTTTAGCACTATTCTTCTATAGAAGAATAACATTATTTACCGACAGAATAAGAAAAAGTCACGAAACTATTATGTGTGCTACGTGTTTCAAACTCATAACAATTAGTCCATATAAATGCCTTGTCATAAAAGATTTTTTCATCGTTTCACGAAGCTTTTGAGAGTTTAGCAATATTTTTTTGTTAGTAATGCTGACGTTAATTATTTAAATTTTAAAGGAACCGGAAACTAAACGTCCACTGGAACTCAAGAAGCTATTTGCAACTCAAAGAGAACAACCTGTTTCGGATGAAGGAGACAAAGAAAAACAATGAAGAGAGTTCATATAGTGATAGCTAATGAGAAGACGAAAGTAATAGATGAAGAAAAAGAAGAGGGTTTTCGGAAGAAGGTCGATGAAGCAACAAATGGAGACGAAACAGAAAATCTTTTGATAGAAGTTTTGGAACAAGAGAAACAGGATAGATAGGACGTTAGAGAAGGGTAAATGAAATGATGCATGCATTAGAAGTAATGTAGAAGAGAAAGGAAAAGGACAAGAAAATCTCCTGTTCTTTATTATTCTCCATCTAAACCGAAGAAGAGATATACGGTGGGCGTGTGGGAAAAGGAGATGAAGAATGTACGGAGGAGGAAGAATGAGCATGATAAGGAGGCGATGGTGGGAGCCACGTGTCTCCAAAGGTCAAGAGCTGCTGGACCTCGCGTCCTGCGCCCGCAGCGTTTGACCCGTTCGGGAGCGCCCCGCCGCCGCCTCCGCCTCCGCCTCGGCAGCGCAATTGGCTCAACGGCCAGATTTACGAGTCCCTACCCCCACCCCGCCCCTCCTCCGCGTGGCGTGCAGTCGCTGAGGCGCGGCGAAACTGCGCTCGCGTTGGTCTTCACGCAGCTAATACAATGGAATCAGTGGCGTAATAAAAATGTAAACGGGCAACAGTTCGTGTAGACATCTTCCACCTTTATAGTATTTTAACACTGAAACTTCCAGTTTGTTTAGTACATCAGATCTCAGATTTATTCTTTGCCAAAGCGAGGCCGCTACTCATATTTTATTTTGATGAAAGGAAGACCTGGCTCCGTCAAATTTATTTATTTATTTATTTATTTATTTATTTATTTATTTATTTATTTATTTATTTATTTATTTATTTATTTATTTATTTATTTATTTATTTATTTATTTATTTATTTATTTATTTATTTATTTATTTATTTATTTATTTATTTATTTATTCATTTATTTATTTACTTACGCCAAAAAACAGTTAAAACTGCGTATGACGTGTTCTAACTGTAACTTATTTAATAAACAACATATTGCATACGGAGGGTTTGTGATTAAATTGTTCACTACACTTCAAAAGTATTACATACTTATGAATACCGTATCACATGCTTGAATTCGCATACCAATGCTTAAATTATATTAATAAATGACTTAATTAATTTAATTCAAACATTTCAATGGTTTTAATCATTAAATAATTGATTCAGCAAAAACATTCACTGTAAAAGCTTTATACTACTGTTAATTATTACTGACATTCAGTTTTCACTCGTTTGACATATTTGTGAATTCAGTGATCCTCTCAACAATTTCATAAAAATATTTAATCAGTATTTAATTACAAAATCGATTCGCAAAGTATTCCAAGACGTCCAGTTGCAGTCGAGAAGGTATTGTCATGACGCCCAAAGAGAGTGCTGGGAAGCAGCGTCTTGGCAGCGCCATTAGCGCAGATGCGTGTCGTTAGTGAGGCCCCGATCCGCGGCCGCGCTCCAGGAAGCCATAAAGCGCGCGTTCGCCGCGTGACGGGCTGATTGGCTTGCCATCGCTCACCCACTTGAGGCGCGCTGGCCGGCGCGGGCGGCGCGGGCCGTGTGGGCGGCGCCTGGTGAGGCTGTCGGCCGGACGCGCGTTTCGCGGCGCCTAAGCGATTTATGCGTGCGCCCGATTGGATCGTGCGTCGCCGCGCCGCAGGATATAGAAGGATTTATCTGGGCGAGCGGCCGCGCGTGTGATGATACTACGCCGCGTCGCGCCCCCTCAAAGACGCAGCGCGTGCATGGTGTCGCACTGAACTAAACGCTGTAGCTGGTTGTTATTATTTTAATCTCATGGCGTGCATTTCCGGGCAGTGGGCCCAGTGGCTGAAGATTCGAAGCCAGAAATCTCAACATGGTCGTCGTCGGTCTACGCGGCATTTGAAACAAGGGATTTCTTTTGCCACTAAATATCGATGATGATGATGATAGAGCGGTGGATAATGAACCTGAAGATCGTGATGCGGAATTAAAGGCTGGGGAAACAGGAGACCTCGTCTAAGTCCTCTTCCAAGTCCACCACTAATTTCATTTGGTTTAAGCAGGAATCGAACCCCGGGTGTAGAGGAGAAAAAGAGTACTCGGACCTGTACACCACGGGTCACCGTAGATGAACCGCGTGGATCCACCCACTCCTCACGCGCTAAATTTTTCATTGTAACTATGTCTCCTCTGACATAGTCAACGGCTGCCGCCACTTAATGTTAAACTCTCTCTTCTATCGGTCAATGTGGGCCGCATTCTATCGATTGCGTCTCAGGCACTCGAAACCAGTATGAGTTGTCCGTTGAATAGCTTCAATCACGAACGTACCCATCCAACAACGTGCCATGCATATACATACACATTATATATATATATATATATATATATATATATATATATATATATATACACACATTTGTTATCTAATGATAGAGATTTACTTCTAGTTAAATATTTCATGCTTATTTTCTCTTCCTTTCAAGTAATTTAAGGTAAAATTTTAATTTTCGTTCACATATGCAGAGATATGGATACATGTCAATTTGAGAATTATCATGCAGAGTGTATTTTTTCACCTTAACTAGTTGTTTGAGAAGCCCGAATAATATAATCAATCTAATGTTTAAATTTAATACTGCTGTATTCACCCACCGAAGTATTCAAAATGCCATTAAAAATCAATTCTATTAAGAGCAGCACATAAATCCAACAACTGCCAGTTATTTACTTCCCCGAGTCCAGCAGTCCCTAAGTCAAGTTAATCCCAAACGTCCAGTGGGCACTTCCTGCCGTCATCCGTGCTTTGCATAGAATGCGAACGCTTTTGCGCGATTGCCGCGTGTGAATAGCGCCGAGCGGGGGACGGGGGCGGGGGGCGGCATATGGGTCTCCGGGCCAGCGCGCGCTCCCCTCCGTCCGTGAGCGATGCGGAGGCGTGAACCCGGGGCGTCGGGCGGCGGCGCGGCGGCGACGGGGACAAATCGCCAACACGCGCTCCCATTACGCGACACGGCCGCCGCCGTTAGGCTCCGCTATGCGCCGCCTCCCGTCCCCGCCCCGCCCCGCCCCGCCCCCGCAGCCGTCAACGCCCCTGCTGGGTACAGGCGCCTTCCATGTGAATGCGTTTATGAATAAGTAGCTTATATTAGTTTTTTTAAAATATATTTTAGGATTCGAATAAATTACAATTAGGGACTTTAGTACAAAGATGCGAGAAAACGAACTACTGAAAATGCACCGTCTTCTGAAGAGACAATTTACAATCACTGGTGCTTATCAAGCTAGTTTCGATTGGGCTATACCACATCGCTTTGCAGTTCTCTTTGTCAGGCTATATCTTCCTAATCATGCACTTATTTTTGACTTTAAAGAAGTAAAGTCTGAATTCGTATTTTTAGTATTGTCCATTTGTGAAAATCAAATCGTGAAATACAGTAAATTAATTGGGCATGAATATTTTTCATTGCTTAATAGCTGCATCTGCAGAACAGTTTCTTTCCGTATTAGGGTTCAGTAGTCTTGAGAAGGTATGTGGAGATCATTTTTGTGTTTGTAGTAATAATATTTGCCATAATTAGTAATTTTTTGAGATTAGAGGAACATTAAGAGTGTAGAAGCAATAATATTAGCGGTTGTTAAATTTACTATTTTCGTGAAAATAGATTTTATTTCATTGGCAACAAATGCGTAAAAATGGTGAACTTGAACTTATCAATTTACTTAAATAAATGAATATAACAAACCAAGAGAGGCAATGTTGAGACTGATAATTAGTTGTCCCCCTAAATACGCCATATCTTATAAAATCTTATGAAGGAGCTTGCAGCGCGTTAAGTCCCATACTAATTTCCGCCATCAATTGGAGCGTTGTGTTCCGAGAGCCTCATCTTGCCCAGAGTGCCCTCCTGCTCCTTGAGGCAGAGCGGCACCTCGCCCCGCCCCCGCCCCCGCCCCCGCCCCGTCGCTCCCCTCGCAGCGGGTGATTACGAGGCTCCCGGCGCGCAATGCCCCGCGGAGCCGCCTTCGAGCCCCGGGGGCGCCCCTCCTCCTCCTCCTCCTCTACCTCCTCCGCCTGATGGGGATGTTACGACCTCTGGCGCGGCGTCGCGACGCGTGGCGGAGGCCGCATCCATCTCGGAGGGGCGCCGCACCGGTCATCATGAGGATGCTTTCCCCCCCCGCTCCGCGTCGCCTCTGCCGCCCCCGGCCGATCAATCTCGGAGCGGGGAGCGCCACCTGGACAAGGAGGCCGGGCGCCTTGGCGGATGGATATGAATGACGGGCGCGCGCTGCTGGGCTATTACAGCGAATGGGGCCTTTCTTGTAAGGAGTGGAAGGGGACGCCGTGTGGGACATGATGGAAACACACGTAATGATTAAATGCGAGGTTAATTGTAGGTTAATGTCATTGGAGAATTTATTAATCGATTATTTTATATTACATTTTTTAGCTTGAGTTAGTAAATTTATTATATCAAATGTCATGTCATACGAATTTTAGTATTTATTTTACTTTTATTATTTTCTTGAGACTTTGATTATTTTCTTGAGACATTACCTTTTTTTATTTAGTATTTGAGAGAAAATAACCTGCGGATTGTCAAACTCAAATATTGATATTAAACCAATTATAGCGTTGTAACAAATAGTTACAGAATGTTGTAACAAATAGTTACAAATAGTTATAGCATGTTCAATGTTAACTTACAATATAATGTTTACGAATTAGGTACAAGTGTTTCTAAAAACTTAATAATGGCCGAGAACCAAATATTGCACATCATTCTACAAAATTCGGAAGTTGGAGAATCGGATATTGATCTTATTTCAGCCACTCTTCATAAATAGATGCATAGTATATATTAAGTAGATAACAACATTGTAATAAATAATATACATATCAGAAGTGGTAGATGTTTTCATGAATAATGAGTAAATGAATCTAATAAAAACTTTTTTCTTCGCAGATAGTTCGTTTTCCGGTTGAGCTGCCTACTCACTATCTCAAATTAATCTGTTTCTACATATCGCAACTGTTTCCATTCCATCAACTGAGCAGTTTCTTCACGTTAATTTGAACATTCACGAGAGGCACCCATAATAGAAGATGATCCAGGCTTCTGCGTTAGCCTTGTAGTATCTGTACACAGCGTATTAGTTGGTTCTTCCCGGAGCGACCATTCACACACAACCAAGTTCCCCAGCTACTTGAGGAATATTAATAATAAAATTCAATCTCGGGAATGCTCTCGTAAGTGGGGGGGGGGGCGCAGAAGACACGTGCGCCCTCCGCGCCCGCCCTGCGCCCTTCGCCCCGAGGTCCTGCGGGCGGGTGGGTCGAAGCGCTGAGGTTTCCCTCGCCGCCGCAAGGGTTACTGTCGCAGGGCGAAGTCCGCGCCGCGCCGGCCGAGGCACCCTTAGCATGCAAACGGCGGCTAACTGGCCACTTACAAGACTGTAAACAGCCCGTGCCCCGCGAGACGCACACCGGCGGAGGCGGCGGCAGCAGAGAGGAGGAGAGGACAGATTTCCGCCTGCACAGTGGGCGCGAGAGAGCTGCAATGGGACGCAATTCAGAAATTTGCAGAAAATCGTTGTGATACGTTGAGGAAATTATTCATATTGGAAGGATTATGTAGGATTTGAATTTATACCGACGATTTTTGTGTATTTTTACTTCTAACTCTTCGATAATATATTTACTCTCATTTTATTTTATTTCTTTTCCAATGTATTATTATTCAGTTTCGTTAATTTTGAGGCAATGTCTTCGTTTAGTCATCACTTCACATAAAAATAGAACTACTCACATATTTACGTTTTAAATATTCAATTAAAATTTAATTATAGTTGACCCATACCTGTCCAATTACTGAGGCACTGAAATTTGTGTTTCATTCCAAAAGTAATAAGAACTAGTTATTATATTTACGTAGCTGATGTTCACTGACCTGTAAAAAGTAATCTTTTCTGTATTAGGATTCAAATTACCGTTACTCCTGATCCCTTTTAGATTTACTTATTTTGGTGTCAAACAAAATTTGACAATTTACTATCATATCATATCCAAGTAGATTTGCCATTTTCCCACCGCCCAACGCCCCACGTCCCGAAATGAGATATCGTAGAACACAACGATTACGCATTTCGAACGTGTTTTATCATTCCAGCATTAATTTTTACAAAATTATATAATGAATGATATGATATAATGAAAATATAACTGCAAAAAACGATGATAGTGTGAGATTAATGGTAAGAGAAGCAATTAATGGTAAGGAAAGCGAGAAAAATGGGAAAATTCCAAGCAAAACTACTGCATACCATCTTTGTTTACCTCGAATATATTCATATTAAATGAATAGAATTTCAACTCTGGAACTTAAAGATCGATGGCGCACTAGCTGCTGTGAAATGTGTGGTTGATTTGTTTTCGTTGGAAATGTGTTTGCAAATGGTATCGGCCCGCATTCTAGTTTTAAACTTCTGCACTGCCTCCTAATCCAATATGGGGAGTTACATATGGAATATATGGTCAAGAAAGGAAGCTCTTGACTGATTTTCTCGGGAGTCTCCCTTTTTCTCTGCCTCTCATTCCGCTAGTGCTCCATCATCATAGCAAATCTAATCACGTATGCATCAAACCATTCGTATATTCCACCGGTTTATGTGCCTGAGGGCGTCAACTAATGTCACAGCAGCGCCTCTGATCGCGAGATCCTACGTTGAATTCAGCCGCTATCTGGAGAAGAATTCTAGCGGCCGGCTGTTCTGATTGGTAGTTTTGCGTTGATTCTCCGATGAACACGAAAGCCGGAATTCGGCTCTAACAAATAGAACCGGACCAAGCGCGATCTTTTCTTTCTCTTCCTTGTCCTGTCCCTACTCCTTACACACACATATATTCACATACACATACCTACATACACTTACATCCACTACATTATCACATATGCCGGGAAACGTCACGGGAGTTTAGAGCTTAACCTGGCTGGGGCGGTGCCCCGCTGGTGGGAAATACCTGGTTGGGGCAAACTCCACTGGGCATGTCAACTACGAATCTTGTCATCCTTGGGGGGGGGGGGATAACTGACACCTCCCGTGATAAAAACATCCACTCCACTTACTAGGCCAATGACCTTAGAAATGACGGATTCATCAATCAATCATTTCATCAGATACAATCGTAAGACTACTGGCATCAGAACGAAGAAGGGGTTCGCCCGCCTGCGGCGAGTGGCGTTTGGCCCTGCGGCCGCGCGCCCGCCCTGCCGCGCGCGCTCCGCGGAGCGTCTTCATCCCACCTCGCGCGCTCGTCAGCATGCAGATTTTACGAGCGCCCGCGCCGCGCCGCGCCGCGCGGTGCGGTCGCATCTGCACACGTTCCTTCCTCGTAAAAAGGAATTGAATGCGCGCGCAGACCCTCTGCCAGCCCGCGGCTCCCGAGGTCTCGCTGCCACCACCACCACCACCTCCATGGCGACTGCCGCCACCGCCGACGCCAGGCCTCGCCGTCACCATCGCCGTTGCCACAGCTACTGCTGCGCACTCTGCACACGCCACCGTCACTCTAACACCGCTACTGCCACCTCCACTGCCTGTCTCTACCACCGGCATTACCGCCACTACTACTACATTATCGCCGTCGCCACTACCTTGCACTCCAAGTCAACAAATCAAGAATGACCTGAAAAAAAACACGATAGAATTCTCTCTTAATACCCTTGATGTTGCATGTTATGAATTTGTTTTGTTTTTTATCTTAAACAGCTTGTATTCAAGTTTTGATGGAACATAGCTGCAACATTTGCCAATTCTGCAACATTGCCCTTCTGCAAAGTCAAGTCAACGTGATTTCCGAACTCAATACATTAGCATTCCCTTAAGACAGATAAAGTATTAATATTTTGATTTAATTTTTTTGCCTTAAAATAAAATGGATCCATCTTCAATTTCAATACAAAACAACATAATTTTAAATAATAGTTAAATATCAGACGGGAAAGTCAAATACCAGTGAAAAGTAATTTGAAATACAATAGAAGATACAAATATATCAGAGAATAATGAATCTCATTCCATGAACTTGTTATCCCCAGTGATCTCTACGTATGGCGTTTCCTTCCCCACCCAAGCGCCCCCGCCGTCAACGGCCAGTCTCTCATCCGGCGGCGCGCACTTGGGCAACCGGCAGCCGCAGCCATTTGCATCCGGATGGGCCCTCAACCGAATTGCTCGAGCTTCCTCACAGGCACGACAGACATCTTGGCGAAAATTAGCTCTCGCCAGATCCCTCGATGCGGTGCCGAGTGTGCGTCTGATTCTATCGCGATGCCCCTTGTTGGGGACGCACTTCAGGAGTTACTTCGCTTGAACCCTTTTTGCTCTCGAAGCGGGTGAGAGGATGTTCCTTGGTGGTAGAGAAGGCTGTACACGACTAAAGCGTAGGGAGGGAGTGTTGCAATTTAAGGCGGTCGCAAAGCATTCCTTGGGTTCACGAATATTTCTGAATGAGCAATTGCCTTTATTGTCCCCGTACATCTGCTCCTTCTTATTTTGTAATTGCCATAATGACAACTTTATTGGCTTTAAAATTCGCATGTATATGATAAAAGATATATAATATAATTTGCTCTGAAAACAAGTGTTTGTGAGATTACAGGAAAATCTTTAAATAAAAGCATAAATTTCGTTGTTGATGTGAGAGTTTTAACCTAATGGTTTATGATTTGATTCAAAACTAAATCAAATATTACCATGACCATAATGGTATCAGATAGCTTGGTAATGGTAGCTTTAACAACTATAAATAAATTTTGTATAGTAATAAAATTTACTATTACTGGTTCAGAATAACTTATACAAATTATTCCTCAATATACACTCTATCCTATTTATAATGGCTTCGAAGAACTGCAAACGAGCTCAAAATTCAATTTCCACATTCAATGCCCAAAGAACGCAAAGCACCTTTGACAAACCACTGTAGGGAGACTGGACTGAGCAAATGAAAAAGAAGCGAGGTGTCGGGGCGCCAAAGCACACGCACACAGGCACCGTGGACCGCGCGGAAGCTCCGTGAGGCGCGAATTTCCGCACGCAACGCCTCATGCCCCGCCTCCCGCCCCCGGCGCCGCTTGGGCATTCCGGCGCTTTAATAACACCCGTATATCGGCGTTCGCCCCTAAATTAAAATATATTCCACGGTCGCCGCCCGCGTAATTGAGCCGCACGTGCGAATTTCCGCGCGCCGCTCGGCCCGCTGGAATGCTCCTCCGGGAGGCCATGCGGGCGGGTGGCGGCGCGGCGCGTCGGCTCCCCTTTGCCGCTCGGGCGGCCCGTGGGTGGGCGTGGCGCTCGCAGTCCACTTCCTTTTGCACGTATTCTAGCACAGCGAGTTGCTTTGGAAACGCTGAACCATTGGATTTGATTCAATAAAATCGGTGTTTCCTGATTAGGAGGGCAATATTGTTGGGTTTGAAACAATGTGGTAGAATATATAATATAAAATAAAAAGTTTCTGTTTTAATCTTTCCAAGAAGTTGTTAAGCCAAGAACTGCAGTCACAAGGTTTCCTTCATTTACTCTTGAGTCCCATTTCTGATACTAAACTATCAATCGGCAGAAACACGTATGTAATTTGAATCGAGAAATAATAATTACGATTTGATATTTATTAAAAAAGAGGATGGAATAAAATTGAAGGTACATTTCACATATTCATGTTAGGTACATGACGTTCTTTTCATTAAAATGTTGTTAATAGCATATTATTCTAATTTATAAATGTTACCTTTTTGGAAAGACAAGTACGCCGGAAATATGTTCCACTACACTAATGTACCCAAGCTGTGACCTTGTCACTCAGTAACTAATGTATTTTAATAATTACATTTTTACAAAGACAATTCTTTGATAGTAGTTGCTGCCAACCTCAATTTACATTGTTCATTGGTCTAACACAAAATTCCTGATGGCTTTGTGAACAGTTATTTACTAAAAATTAATGAACTATAGGATAGAATAAATACGAACTGTTTCCGTGAGTTACGTCCGATAATAGGTATATCATAGAGCCAAAAACTTCTTTCTGTCGCGCATGCGTCAGGGAAGCTTCCTAGAGAGCCAGGCGCGCTGTAATGAGGAGCATCTGTCCTCTGCCGCCCCGCCTCCTGTCAAACGGGCCTCATATCGACAGCCCCTCCGCTCCGCCCGTCTGGGTGCTAATGCTCCGGGGCGCATGCGGACGCGCGCAACCCTTTCTTATTAAACCGCGCGCGTTCCTGCCCGCAATACACGCATTCCTCGCGGACGCCTCGGCGCCGAGCGCGCACCCCCCCCCCCGGCAGGGTTCGTCATTCGCGCGCCGGGGGCCCTGGACTTCCCCCTGCTCGCCTCTGGCCTTTATAATGCAAGGGCGCGCCACTTTAGGTGGAGGTTTGGAAATTTTGAATAGAACCAAAACGTGGTAGCAAATGCAAAATTCGTGACGATACTGGAATTTTTAAATTAACAAGTGAAGAAAAAATGATCATATTTGTTTGAAGTTGAGGAAACTTGATAGAGAAACAGTCGACTTTCTTATCAGTGTCCCTTCCGACATCAGTATCGTCATTCATGCAGAAATTACAAGTTACGAATGAATGTTTTTTTTTCCTGTTTTGTTTTGTTTTTTGCACACTGGTCTCTGAAGTTAGACATCTCGGACTATTTATAGCGCGGCTTTGGTGTAGGCCGTAAAGGCAAGAGCGTACAAAACCCAATAAACAAATACTCAATGAAACCAAGCATTAGTATCATTGGGAATAGAAGCAATGTCTGTTGCACCTAATGCCAATGCACAGGCAGTGGATGAATGTACAACTTCTTTTCCTTCTTTCTTCCAGATTGCAATCTTTCTGGTTAAGATAGAAGAAAATTGCTTCGGCATGAAGTAAATTGCGAATGAACAAGAAAATTTAAGTGAGAGGTGAGTGTGTAAAACATTTTGTACGCACCTCAGTTGCGAACTTACTTTTTCGACCTCGAAAATTTACCAATTTACAGCATTGATATGTAAACTCATGTTTTATAGTTTTACTGGCGAGTACAAACGTGACTTCTCGGTACAGAAAGATAATGCATTCATATTTATTACACCATTAATCCGCTTACTCATTTTGTCAGTGTTTCCTGATAAAACAGTAATTATTTTTATTTAATGAAAAGCAATGTAAATAAAAAGCGGTATGTGATGTTTTACTTTCCTTAAGAACATTGTATCTTTATGCAACTTTCATCTCGTAAAGGTTTTTATTTTTCGAAGACGTTTCTGCCATGATAATTTTCTAGGTGTCAGTTATGCATGCCCATTACAGAAATTTGACAATTGTTTCAGTCCTGTATTCACTTTCTTATATATTACATAATAAACGTATAATGATGCCTTTTCAATATTGAGAAATGAACTTTTATTTATTGAAAAGTATTTGAGGTACTGGGGCGATATTTTTGCATTATACTTACTCAAGAACTGATTCTACAACAGTGACGATTCGTGCTGCAAATTGTAAATGGTTGCAATTATGAATTACAATATTAACATACTTAAATAGGCCCTCAAGCGAGGTGATTGGGCACGAAGTGCGGAGCGGTCGAACAAGGTTTGGCGGCGCACAGCATACTGCGTTGGTTATAAACCACAACACATCTCGACTCCTTCGTGAAACCTACGATATGCGGGCGCAGGAAGAATGAATAAAAATTTGAACGAAAGCTCGGTGGCCGGTCAATGCTGCAAACCTTAGGTAGGAATAAAATAAACGAGAAGCTCTAAATGATTCACTGAATTGTTAATAGTAAATTAATTGGAGAATCAATGAAACGAATAGAAGCGGTAGTTATACAAACCTGCGTGGAGCCCGAAACCGCCCCTGAAATAGAGACCGCCACCGTTTGAGACCTCAGCTCTCCTTGTGTTTCAATTTCGTCCTGCGACTGCGAATGAATTCTTCCCCACGATGCCCCGGAGGCACCCGCCCTCAGGGAGGAAGGGATCATTTTCGCCGGTCCAAGGGCCACCCCGACCCTCAAGGCAAGTACAGGCTCGAGGGCCTTGTCACTGCCGCCCTTAGTTCGAGATGCAGGGAGGATGGCACGCAAACGGTGATGGTGACGAGGCCCACGGAAATGAAGGGGACAATGGCGGCGGGTAATGGCGGAGGAATAATAGAGGAGAACTTAGCACAAGGAAGTGGGACGACGCAGCTGGTTCAGCAGCAGAAACGGGAATAGTCAAATAGCCGGGTAAACTCCCGAATCGCATACGCTGAAACAATTCACTCTGTAAACATTAAAAGGAGTTCCTGTTACCAATTACGTGTTTTTATTTAACTGGATGTGTTCGTATTATTTTTTGGTCAGTTTATTGGATTGTTGTATTGCCCCGTGGAAAAGAAAAACATTTTCATTGTGGGTCAGCAACTTAAAACTTTTCTCAGAATCAATTTCGAAGATCATTAACTTAATGCATCTTACATACTTAGCTAGCACCCCTCAGAATCTTGCTGTAAAACGTCGCTGTGAATTTTCATGAATGCAGAGATACCTTTCATCATCTTACATCATTCATTTTTTAAATATATAAAAAACCCATAAATATCTATCATTGAATCTGAAATTTGCTGGTGGCTGTGAAAACCGAGAGATTCGGCAAGCAATTATTTAGAAACGATGAGTGAAGTAATTTTGAGAAATGCACGCATCGGTTGCTAAGTTGATGCGCCTGCATAAATAAGGAGGAACGTTAAAACCATGGTAGCGATGTGAAAATTCATTGTGTGATCGCATTCACGAAAGTGAGTTCGTTTTTATCACTTATATTTTTATCACATGCAGACACTCATAATTACACAATATAAATATGCCACATTAGTAATTATGAAATTTCATGCACGACGACGTTCATAGAGTTCGGTATAAATGCGCACAAATCACGCTGGAGGTGCTCGCTTGCAGACTGGGTCCCGACTATTTCCGAGAATAAAGAAGCCGAGTTCGTGTCAAAAAGTGCATCTGAGAGCGCGAGTCATTTGAATCGGATCATTTGCAGGGAGCAGATCCGGCGCGCCGCAGCGGCGGAGACGGAGCTGTCGGAGGCGGGCGACGGCGAGCGGGGGCGGGCGAGGGCGGAACGAGGGAGACGCGGGGGCTTATTGAGGGCGCCGTGGCAATCTCCGCGGCCTCATTAGGGGGCATTCCTAGGCCGGCGAGGGGCACGGCGTCTTTCGGAGACACGGCCGAAACACGCGGAGCATCCGCCCGTTTGCATACGAAGATACGGCCGCCGCCGCCGCCGCCTTCTTTCGCCGCACCCCCCGCGCCCGCGTGTGTTTGACAGGGCTTCTTTCCGGGGGCTGCGCAAAGAGACATGGGGCGCAAAGAGTGTGGGAAGAGAGAGGGACTTCGCGTCCTCCGGGTTGGACTCCGCGAGGCACAATGGTGCAGTGATTCTGAATGAATTTGTGGAATGGTTTTCAAGTTTCAGGTTTTGGTAACCCTTTCAAGAGCAGTGTTTCTGTACAAATCAACGAACCTTGTTATACTGAGTTCGACTCCAGATGAGAGTATTACTGTCAATACGGTCTCGCAGTATTCACTGATCGAATCAAAGAATTAGAAACAGACTGAAATTTGAATGCGCATCTATTCAAAATTAACAATTAGTTTTAACATTTAGCTTGTGAATAATTCTCTCAACATGCAATTATATAAGGGGGTAGCGGATTAAGATATGCAAAACTACCCCAGGAATAAAAATATTTTACGTTGAAAATCGTGATTAAAGAGTAAAAAAAAACAAGTTTTACGCCAGATTTGAATTAATTTACCCGGAGTACCTCGTACAAACGAAAAAAGGATTTTTTAGCTCATATAAGTTTAATATTTTTTCAAGCACATTACGGCGATGAATATTAACCGTGACGCTGATGAATATCCTTGCAATTTTCTATAGATAAAGATGATTCGAGAATTTTTTCAGGCGTTTATAAACCATTCTGACCCTTACGATCAATAAAAAAAAGGGAAAATAGAAAAACATTACTTTTTTCCATCTTTTTTAAGAATATGTCATTTTCTGAGACATCATATATAAACAGTGTAGTCCTGTAAATTCTCTACAGTTTCCCAAAACATCAACTTTTTGTATTGTAATTTGTATCCGACAAGTCAATATAATAAATAAAACATAAAATTAATAGCCTCTTATTTATTTTCTTAAAATCAGGTTTTGTTTTAAGTTTCGTAGTTTTTCTTTTTTATGTTTATTAGAAAATATATAGTGAAGATGTAATTACATTTATAATCAAATTTACACTTTATTTCCATAGAACGACAATAAAAATTAATAGTTTGTTAATTTCTTTCAAACAATATTTCAGATAGTTTCTCAGCAGAAAAAGCTGATGTAGAAAACTACTAAAGATACTCAAGAGAGAGCCGGTTTGTTAGTAGCGCTGACGAAGTAGACGGCTGTTTTTATGATTTCATTTCCTAAAATTGATGTCAGCTTCAGTAATACACATTACTCCGAAGAACATTGACAATTCCGATTGTTTAAACAATAGCAATAAAAGTTAACATGAAGCAACATCGGTATGCAATCTCCCCGCAGTGTATCTGATAGACGATATTGTCGCGCGCGCAATATCCATTGCAGTGCCCCTCGTCCATCTGCGTCAGGCTTCCCGGACGCTCCCCCGGCAGCTTAGGCGTCGCCGCTTAACGCAGTTAGTCAGCGGCGACGAGCGGGTGATAGAAGAGAAGGCAGGCGTCGCGCAGGCGACCGCTGGGCGCTGGTCGGGGCGAAGTAGGGAGGGGGAGGGGGTGTAATGCTCGCCACCGCCGCGGGCGACGCAGCCACGAGGGGGCGCGCGGATCAGCCGGAACGGCCGCGGTGGGAAGGGAAGCTGCCCCCGGGGCACTGACCCCCTGGTTTGGGTCTCGAGTGGCTGCCGTCGGGCTGGAGGTGGCGTGTACGTATCATATTGCATGCACGTACTATGTACGCGATATTTATATGATTCTATTTTACTGTACATACGTAGTATGTAGGGCATAAACAGAAGAAAGCTGTGACTGTTAAATTTCATATGTGCACTGTACATTCCATATTTGTATAAGTAATATTTTCTTTGCGAATATGTCGTTTGGGGGTAAATGCGCATGTTAATGGATTTGACAATAAAGTTATTAGACTGTCAGCATTGGTCTTTCTGCACGTCATGTGGCCTTCATGTCTCGCTAGAATAACCAGCCACCTAACTTTTCTAGATTTAAAACGTATGTGTATAACGTTCAGTTAGCTCAGACGTATTTGCAAAATTGTATTGATAAGAGAAATTGAGAAACCTTCTCGATGAATCCTAACAGATTTATGAGCACTTCAGACGTACGGAAAATTACAGAAATTAATTATTTAGAAATAGCTGTCAAGTCTTTGATATTCATAATTACAGGTGTTTTTATGCATAATTTTTTGTGGCTGAAAGAGCTGCAAATGATTTCTTTAGTGTCTCTAAAACTTAATAAGTTTTATATGAATAAGTGTTCAAAATTTTGCAGTTTACAAATCGCTCAAAATACACTTTGTCAAATGCAGCTCCACATTTTACAACAAAAATGTGTATGTAGAAACATATTTTACTGTTCTATGATAGCTTCATAGTCATATTTCCATTCCACGCTTAGGGTACCGAAGAATTGAAAAAAAGTGAAAAAATGTACGTGTTTATGTTGTAGCATTATTTCCTCAATATAAGTATTATTTAAAAGTAAACGAAGTCATAGAATTAATTAATACGTGCTGTCAATATTATGTTCTACACCATTTTTGGAACAGAAAACTAATTTTGAAAAAAAGTTCATTAGTGGGGGAGTTGTTGAAAGAATTTGATGATAAAGTAACTTTGTTTACATTGTTACTGAGTAACCGAATTCTGTAAAAATATTAAAATATATAAATCCAATGTTGCAAAGCATATTACAGGCTTCTTATGTATCTACAGGTCAATTCCACGCCTATTACTAATTTTATCAAATTATTGTTACATAGCCGTAACACTTTTAGAAATAGTAAGCTACTGTCAAAGGAATCGGCCTCGTCAGATAGGCTTGTGGCAGGTGGATACATGGACAATATGTGTTCTAAATCGGCTTAAGGCATGTACATTTTAAGTTGTGTTCGTGCCGTGGGAGAGGGGAAGGGCAATCCGAGTCCGTCCTGTAAAACAACTTTACTTTAACACTTCCATAATCTTGGCAACTGATGTGACCGGCAACTGCGTGTACAATTGTGAAACTAGATCCTTACACCCGGAACTATGAAATAAGCACCAAGATGAGACCACACGCAAATAAAGGTACACGATCGATTTATCCTGCAATTTTGGAGAGCACGAATATGCTCTTCATTGGGAATATCCCCAGAGGAGTGGTAGGTACCAGGGAAGGCGTCTTTGAAGTGCCGATAGTAGTTGTGAAAAGGGTGGGGGAATACCGAAAAGCTAGCCCAGACTCGAAAGAATAGGAACATAACTAGCTCCTAAATGTATGTCTTTCTATAGCACCACTCGCTTTCTTTGTAATGCGAGACCAGTATTACATAGCTATTTATATTGACTACCTATTGTCTTTTGCAAATTCAGAACAAGTGAATTACTCACATTTCTAAATCTCATTAATATTGGAGGTCTGATTAAAAGCTATTTCAGCTCGCGTATTTTACGGCATTTGCCACAAACACCCACCCACCCATACACACACACACACACACACACACACACACACACACCGAATCTCTTCCATCTATAATCCACAACTAATTTCTATTTAACATATCCTTCAATTATTTACCTTACAACACACATATTGTCATAATTTTACCCTATGTTTTAAAGAAAGTTAATAATTTTGTACCGTTCTATATTTTAATTTTTTTTAGATTTTAACAACTTCATTCTCGTTTTTAATACATATTAGTTAATCTTATGTCCAAGACATATTAAACATTTTCTCTAGTATTGTTAAAAGTGAAACCGAATTTGGCGTTTTCTCCATTAAATCTTAGAGCCTTGTTGACCACAACTCCCCAACGGCCGACATATTTCATCGCCTGACTCCGTCGCTTCCGCTTCTCCAGAAACGTACACCATATCCTGTAGCTTGCAAATTTTGATTGTGCAACCTCCCCCTCCCCACTTGCCACTGCGCCCTTCGCCCTTCAACCGCCCCGAGGGCCAGACACCCTCTCCGCCGCCACCCCCGCCGCCAGCGCCCGCGGCACTGTCGTTCCGGGGACCCCGCATTATCGTACGTCTCGGTAATTGTATTACCCGCCCAATCAAGCGAGCAGTCGCACGATCCCGCGGCCATATTGTAAATATCCCGCGCCGCCATCTTCCCCCACATAACTCGGAGTCCGGTCGCGGCTTCCGTAATTTGCGAGATGGCAGCGTCTCGTTAGAGCTCGTCGGGTTTACTGCCTCGTTCGCGTGGAACTGCCCCTCGGATCAAGTGTCTGCAGCTGGGAGCTGTCATACGTACGGGCGCGTTTTTAAAAAGCGCGCACATTCTCAGCGCAACCCCCTTGCAACGTTAAGGCTTATGAGATTACCCGGTTCGGGTGCGGGGAGCCCTCTAACTGGTGGGGAACACAATCGCAAAATTGCCGCCTGCCAGATAAGTATTTAGTTATGATATTTTGAAATTTAAGCTCGGGTCCCAAACGACTAGCGAGGCCCCACCGTAAAGAGAAGCTCTGGCTTGTTGCGACAGTCGGTGAATGGGAGGCTGAGGAAAGGGGCGACCAACTTTCGTAGCGGGGGCTTAGAGGATACGTAAAGCCTCCGGTGCGTTTACGTTAATAGATATGGAATAGACGACAGTTAACACTTGTCTTGAGATTTATTATTTGAATGAATGGAATTAGGAAGATTGTTCCAGTGCACCCTGGCAACTCTCACTGCAGTTTTGCAATGATCTCTCGTTTATGTCTCCAAATATAAGATTCAGTTTCTGCATGACTTCCGTACCAACGTTTGATAGAAAACATATTTGACTGCTAAGTGAGTGAATATCGTTAATATTCAAGCCATAGAATACTTACCAATAGCAATAAGAAAAGATCACCTTATGGGTATACTGTTTTCATCACTACTAAGTAGACATTGTTGTGTATTGCGCAATAAAACTAATCGTAATAAACCCATTATAATTGAGCTATTGCTCAATAATAATAATAATATAATAATAATAATAATAATAATAATAATAATGTAATCATAATATAATTACTTAAATAAAAGCTAATAATGTTACTAATAAAATAAAATAAGTAAAAGTGCTTTAGAATAAATACTCAGAAGTTATTGATTAGGATGAGCAACGGTTCTCAAAAAACGAGGTACAAATTAAATTTCCTTGCATTAGATAAAAGGGAAAATCAGAAGTACTTTGATCTTTTTTCATACGATTTGATAAAATAAATATATTTCATTTTTAACATTTTCATTACATATTCGGTATTATCATTTTTATTTATTTATAATTAATCAAAATCAGTAATTTCATGCTTTCCTAAGTGATGAATATCTGTTTGGTAAGCAAACAAAGAAATAACATAAGCAATCTTTCACTAGTAGGGAGAATTCGCTATTAGCCTAGTTTGCACAACGCTTTATTCTTCTCATTTATGAGTCCGATCATCCACCGACAGATCGGCAGCAATATTATAATTAAGTAATAAGTAAGTTTAATGAGCATCGTACAAATCAATGGCCAGACGACAATAAGAATGTAAATGAGACGGTCCACAAAACTACAAAAACAAGCAATGAAGAACACATTTTATGGATGATAAAGTTTCAACGAATCAGAATGTCCTTGCATACACATTTTTGCTTTTTTGCGTGACGATATCGTGGCCTTGGTTCTTAACAGAATTTATTTATCAGAATATGTTTAAGTCACTCATATGATTTACACAATATTGCATTGCGATTTGCATTAACATTTTGGGTCAAAACAGGGTCATAAGCAAAAAGTGTTCAAGTGGTCATTACTAAAAGCAGATGCTTGCGTGGTTTAATCTGAAGAGAGCGTATCTTTTCTCGGTGAATGAAATGCATGCAATTTTTCTGTTTTCAAATGAATTTATTCTTTCCCCAATGCGCAAATCTATTCTCCGCCAACAGCAACTCTTGGGTTCGGCCGCCGTTCGACTCCCGTCCTTCCGCCCCCGGCGAGACATATGGCACTTCCGTGCCGGGCGCCCATTCCGAACATTCCGCCCTCTCGCCCTTCAGATTTTACGCGGAGGGCGGGGTGGCGGGGGCGGTACCCAGTTTTCGAAAAACGCCCATTTACGGTCGTAATTATCCGCCGCGCAGGTGGAGGTGGACAAGTTTATTGCCAGCGATCCCCCACCTCCGCCCCCTGCGCTGGTGTGTAAACGGCCCGGTAGATCTCGGTGTTTGCCTGCGCAGCGGGCGGAAAATTAGGGGTGTGACGTCACGGGTGGCGTGTCGTCGCGCCGTTAGGCCCGGGCGTCCCGCGGCGCGCGGAGATAAATATTGCAGATTTCTATTAAATCGCTTTGATTGCTGCCGCCCGCACGCCCCTGCTTCATGGGCCGCGCGCGTCGCCGCCTGCGCCCGGAGTGCCCTACGGAGGGCGCCATTTGTTCGGTTCCTGGCGCGCGCCCCGGTGGGGTTCATAGATCGGCGCCAGATTGCGCTTATGTCAAGTGTTTTGTTCCGGAGGGAATTTGTACCTCTGGCGTAAACACGAGGAGATACTACGAGGTCTTCTGGGTCAACAGGAACGATATACAGGCAAATGTCACAAAGGTTGAAGGTGAAGGTGGATGTGAGTGTAAAAGGTCGGTATTTAAATAGTTTTTTTTTTTTTTCACGAAGGCTTGGTTGCATGGCACGAGTCTGTGATTGTGGATGACCGCGGATTGCTGTGTTATGAGCACCGATCAGTGAACTGAGGCGCATGCAGCATTTATCACCTCGAAAGAAATTGAATCAGACGTTTTAGGACATTCTTGAGCGATTTCGTAAAATGCATTAGATTTAATTAGAATTTATTGGCTGTATTAGAATGTATTAGATATATAGGAGTGCATTACTCGTACTAGATGTAATAGTTTAATCATTTAGAAAAACCAGCATTTTTACAAATATTCCGTAAAATATTTCTGAAACTAGCTTGGCCTGGGGCATATTGACAATTTTTTTACTATGTAAGTTTGTATTAAATAGAACTTTTAAAAACAATAAAGGAACATCTATCCTCGAGAAACAAAAATTACCGATATAAGTACTTTTTAAAAAATCGTATTTCATTATATTAGTAGATTTAACTATCGGTAATATAAAAATAAATATAGAAAAACTATCGTCAATCCTGACCTGACTCAATATGTCAGGACCTGACATCAGGAACTGACTCAATATGAGTCAGGTCCTAAGAATTCACATTAAGCCGGAATGTCAGTATAGTAATTCAGAGCGTTTCACCAGTAGATGCCTCACTCTCCGCCTTCCCCTTAAAAAGTTGCTTTTTGAGGAGGATCTTTCCATAATAGTCTGTATAGATCTACCTAGAAATAGAGCTAACTGAATCGTCTTGTTGGGAGCAATCAAAAGTGATGACCTCCATAGCTGACTTTAAAACTCCTTCGTTTCCTTAACCCTCAAACACGTTTCTCGGTAATTCTTCTCAAACTAATATTTAATTATCGTTAGGCTGTTGTACAAAGTCATAAAATATTCATGTAAATGTCGAAAAGAGAGAGTAATAATTCAGAGCGTTTCACCAATGTACTCGTAGGTGTGTTGAAACCATAAAAACACGTTTTCTAAAATTCTGCTAGAAAATCCTAGAGAGAACCGATTGAGAATTGTATCAATTAGTCTTGTCGAAAAGAATACAATGAGCTGCTGATCACATCTGTAGATGCCAAAAGCCGATACGCGTTTTACGTAGATGCTTAAAGCAAAAAGAAGCGTTCAACTAGTCTAGATGGATTTGCAAAAAAAGTCGGTTCCCCACCAACAGACCGAGTGGCGTCGAACGACACTTCATTTGTCACGATTGGTGGACCGGAAGTGGGCTAACCGTGATTGATGGACGGACAGGCCGATAGACGGATGCAGGTTATTCGATTGCCAGTAGGTCCGAGCTTCCGAATCTGATTTTAATGTGTTCGTTTCAGTGACATCAGAAATAATGCAATAAGAGATTTAATTGACAGAAGTTTTGACATTAATTTCGTGACACTCCTTGCGTTATGCTGTAGTGCATCTTAATTCACCATCAAATACTATTCTGTAATTTTAAATGGTATTCAATATGGTTTTTGTTGAAATTGTTATTATTAAAGGATATATTAGAAATGATCGGATTATATTAGAAAACGGGTTTTGATTTGCTCTTCGTGCTCACAAAACTACCCCTATTTCTCCGTACATTCTGACAGTGCAGTAAGATTGATATAATAATAATAATAATAATAATAATAATAATAATAATAATAATAATAATAATAATAATAATAATAATAATAATAATAATAATAATTGTATCTTCACGAAATATTTTAATAATTTAGATTTTGGAAGGTTTGACATTTTGAGAAAATATATTATTCTGATAATAGTACATTCTTCAAATAAAATAATACAGTAACAACTACAGATTTAATGCCGCAATATACCTTTCTCCAAACTTAAAATGTACAACAAAAAAAGACAGTCGAGACTTGTATTATAAAGCATGGAACTAAATATTTAAAAAATAATTTGACATAGGTTTTTACTTTTTTATTTTTGAAAATTCTAGGACGACGAACAAAGAGAAGGGTATATTCTCCAAGTACCTCCGCCCCAACTTACCTTCGCCGCTGATCCAAGTCGAGGATCCTCAGGCAAGCCACCAGGTTTCCCGCAGCGTGAACTGCGAGCTGAAGCCATCTCTCTGGAGCTCTTAGAGCTATGCGCCCCTCCCCCAGTCCTCGTCCCCTTCGGCGATCTCCTGGGCGCCCTCCTGCCCACCCTGCCCGACCTCCCCCCTCCACTCCTCGTCTCCCGCCCGCGTCTTCTGCGAGTCGACGCCCCGGGGGCGCAAGGCGGATTAATAAAAATAAAACGTCCCACTCGGCTCCCCCTCGCAGCCCCGCGCCCCGCGACGCAGCTGTTTCCAAGGCCCAATAGATGCAAATTCCTTCGGCCGGCGACAAAGAAGGCCGTTCTCGCCATCCACCGCCGCCCGGATTTATGCCTCGAAATCGTCTCGCGTTATGACTTGAAAATCATAAATTGTTCTGCGGGCTCCCTTCTTACCGCGAAATGCTTTTCAAAAGAAATAGAAGTGTTGAAAGTTTTTTTTTTGAAAACGACACCATCTGCCCCGCACATTAGCTGCAGGACACATTGTTGTGGTTGGGTGTGGTGCGTCGCTCCCTGTAAACATGAAAGCGTCTTTTGTGCTCGCGTGTAAGTTGTGATTTTCGGGAGGGTTGGGGATGTACGCTTTTAAGTAAAGGGTGGATTCTGTCAACAATAAGTGCTTTGATATCAAAAATCTAGATAAATGGGTAGTTGTGTGCAAAATGTAGTTAAAATTAAAATTGAGGCTTTTTTATTAATGGGCAAATAAATGTCTCATTCAGTTATATTACATCTCATTTGTGGTGAAGGATAACTTGAAGTTATTCTTACAATCAGAGTAATTTAATTTGATATTACGAGTCAATAATATTCAGCTGCATACATTTTCAAATTTTACTTGAAAAATGTGGAATATCTTAATCTAACATAAACACAGCAATATTTGGCGGATCTCACCATCATAAGCTACCTCACAAGCAATTTTATACAGATTTTATTCTGGTTTAGGGTCTGACTAAGATATAGTATTGATCATATAAGTTTAAAAACAATTTAAAAATTTCATCTCTAGAAACATTTAATAACATTTATTTCTCAAATTCCATTTGCATTTATTTCCCGATTCGTTCACTGAATGAAGAAAAATTCTGAATGTTATTCCATTATGTGACTATTTTGAATACAAATGGTTGTTCAAATTAGCAAGGGTTATTTGCAAGAACCATTATTTCCAAACGTAATAGTATTGACTTCTCACGTAGTATCCGTATGTTGTGTGACGGACGTTCCTGATGAGCCTGTGGGTTTTATTGCAGAGCGTGTTGACACTGCGGCTCCTGTCCGTCGCCCTCGTTCGCCCCAGAGGCTTCGGAAAGCGCTCGATGTGTTTGTTCACTTCCTTTAGAGCCGCCGCATTCATCTTGACCCTTCCCTCCCACGCTTTCTCTGCTTCTCTGCCGGTCGCTGCACACGTTATCTCCCCGACCCCGATCCATCGCCATGACTTTCGTCACTTTCGTCAGTAGTTTTTCGTGTTTTACTTCCCCTCACTCTTCCGCCTCAAATGTTTATTTCCGTTTCCCCTCCTCCTCCGCGTTTATTTCGTCATCTCCTGTTATTCTTCTCAGAGTTTGTTTCGGTCCCGTCTCTGAACGCTTCCCCTCCCTCTTCACTATACTTCGCTTCCCCAAAGAAGGGAAGGGGACAGCAAAGGGGTGACATCAGATAGCGAACGACTATCGGTCAGCTCCCTCCTTCTGAGTCCTTCCTCACATAACTCTCCTTTGACGGGCGATCGTTTGCGGCGAATAACACCGCTAAGTATTCATACATCTTCCAAGCGCCGGTGTCCGGGGGTCTGGGGTGCTCCGACGGGTTTGTAGAGCTCTGGTGCCGGTCGACCGCCGCCGCCCCCCCCCCCGCCCCCGCCCCGCCGCCCCCCCCCCCGCCGCTGCGGCTATCCCGAACGGCCTCCGGGGACGCATAAACTCGCGCCGAGTTGTGGCCCTCCGGGGGCCGCCGTCTGGAATTGGCAGCGGCTGCCCGGAGCTGTGTTGTGGGACTCGGACGGAAGGTGCAGCCGCTAGAATTTTCTTGGAGTGTATTTACATGTAACGTCTTTTTGGGTCCGAAGGAATTCGCAAGGGGTTTTCGAGTTGTTGAAATGCAAATTGCAGCTCCGCTTGAGTAATATATATGGCATTTATTTGCGTTTGAAAAAAAAGTTCAGGATGATTTCATTTAATTGTTCCGTGATGATGAGCCATTTCGGGGATGTAACTCACACACACATACACACACACACACAAGCATAGTTGAAAGCGCGCCACTACAGGGATGAGCGTATTTGTTGTTTAATATGGCCATATACCCAGTTATGCAGTCCATTATGTATATCCATTTTGATAAAATTTGTTAATATAACTGTATTGTTGCAATTCCTGTTGTAATATTTTTGCACTGAGGGAAATAACGTATTTTTATTATGTTTAGTGACTATCATTTCCTGTATAATACAATAAAAATTAATTGATGAAATAACGTTATATTGCAGGAGCATTACAGGTGCAATATTGCTCATATTAGGAAAAAATATCTTTCATAATAATATAGAGAAAAATATTATACGTGGATGTCACGATCCTACTACATATACTATTAAAGGCCCGAAATATCCCGAAAAAATGTCTTGGAGGTAATTGCAATTAATACTTATCTTCAATTTCATACCTTTGAATTCAGAGCTTCAAGTTTTCTTACAGACACTAAAAATTCACGACGATATTAACGTCATTTCCTTACACTCATTAATGAAATTCGCTGTAGGAGATGATTTAACACTGTTATCCAAGTTTTTGTTCCCGATTAACCATTTACGTAAGTAGAATCAGAATTTCATAACATAAAATGACAGGATGTAAAATGAAAATTGGATTGGTTGACTTATCTGTTCATAAACTAATTTCCTCTTTTATATACGTCAGATATTCTATATAGAGGGTAGCATAGACGCATCATTTCATTTATTTATTACCCCATTTACAAAACAATTTCATCGCAATTTGGCCGTAATCCACTGCTCGTATCACATTTTGGCTGTGCGCCTGTCCACGGATTGGCCCCATTTCAAAAGGTCTGCCCTAGTTGGCGGCAGTCTCTTCCACAACGTAATTACCGGGAAACAGGAAAACTACTGCTCCTCCCTTGCTGGAAAGACACTGCTAAGTAAACAGATCCGACTATGTATTAAGAGCGTTTGTGTTCAGTAAATGTTATGCTTAGAAACCCTTTACAGCGAATTAAAGGGAATGCATTACAAAAAGAACCCATAAAATAAACTTTCTTTAAATTACAATTTACTAGTTTTTGCCTGTTTTCGTATTTATTGAATATACAAAATTAATATGGAATTTCCAACTAACTTATTTTATTCCATTTAACACTTAGGTTTTAATTGTAATTATTTATAAGCGTATTTTATTTATATTTTTTTATTTTTTTATAAATTTAGACTGGATTGACATTCGGTTTGATTGTAAATTCCCAAAAATAAAAAAAAATTATCTACTTAAATAATTTTCAATGCGGGCAGAAATTAGAACAACGGAGCCTGAGAAGTGACTATGGTTTCGTAAGATACCTATGAATTCGAAAAAATTCAAAAATAAATAAAACAGTTACAATTTTGATTGAATAATGCACATATTTTATTGTATAATATTATATTTCACCTATTCTCATACTGTGCGTGCCGTTTGAATTGCCTTATTCAGAGCGCTACTATTTACGACTCATCTGTGATGCAACCTAGTTTCAAGGAAGAGGTGCTCACTCCCTTAAATGTTTGCTCTTGAAGTGATGCGTGATGGAACAGTAACTTTTTTGACATTCTTGGTAAGTAAGGAACAGTAGTTCTGTGTATCCATGTATTCTATACCAGGGGTGTCCAACTTGCAAGGGCTCAAGGGCGACAACTGAAATCTTTAATATGATTGCGAGCCATTTGCATTACTCGAACAATCAATTCCTGAGTAACCCGTATTGTTGATAGGACAAGGAATGGGAAGGAATGAGTAACCCGTATTGTTGATAGGACAAGGAATGGGAAGGAATGATCGCGCGCGGTCCGTGACCCATTTGTCAGAGTACTTCTTCGGCATTCGCCTGGTGTTGATCGGGAAAACCACGGAAAACTACCGATTAGAGCAGCTGGCCTCTAGGATATTCCTCCAGACAGCAACTGAATTCGACGTAGCTGACAAGCCAGTGTCAAAAATCCTGCCACCGTCAGGACCCGAACCTTGGACCTCTCGGTCAGAGACACTGCAGTGGCATATGTTGATGTCCTGCCACTTCTCCCGGTTATTATTTTATTCTTCCTCATTTTCTCTAGAAAGAAAAAAAGTCATTTTCCCATGACCCTTGCGTCAATGATGCGCCTTGTAAGCATATATAAGGGAGAGATGGCCTTCAGAGTGTGTCGATCATTCACTTTTACAGACTTAATCGAGAAACAACCACTGAAACTACGTAATAAGGAATCATGCATAAGCATGTACCATTACATATCTTGTATTACGAGAGAGAGTTCGTGATGCTATTGAACAAACAGTGCCAACTGAGTGACCCAAGCAAGGACGAGTTGATTATTTCCGACGTCTATTTGTTATTGACTGTGTTGTGGTTGATGTTGCTAAGGTGTAGCTCAGTATGACTTCGAAGAAGGTCGCAACATGATGCGGAAACATGAGTTACAAAGAAATTAATAAGCCTACTCCCACACATCCAAAAACCTATGCCTGCGAAAGCCTGTTCAACCGCTTTGATATAATTTACCCGTCTACCATTCTTTCTTAAATTCCAGAACTCATTTTATGGGATTCAATAGACAACAGAATTTTCTAATAAATATAAATAATAATCTATGAAAGCGTGGAAGGCAACGGTCACAACGAGGTTATGAAATGCGTTATTAAAGAATGCCAATATTCAATTGTCGGAGATTAAGAAAACAAATATTATAAAGGATAAAGCTCCGACGAAGTGCAGACAAAGCAAATAATCCAAGAAAAAAGATTTTAACTACAGAGACTTTTAATAACTCGGAATACACTTTTCCTCATAGTAAGTCACAGTTTTTAACTGTTTTAGAGGATAAAGAAATAAACCTAAGATGATGTTAACAATAATCACAGGATGATACCAAAAACTGAGAATATTATTTACGAAATGAATCATACTTATGAAAGCGGTATCAAATAAGAAATGACAATGAAGAGAGAAATAACTATGGAAGAAAAGACAACATAATTGACATTCAAAACTTTAATACTTTGAAGATAATAAAAAAGCGAATAAATTGAAATTGTAAATTAATATCATTAACACAAGTTATAACAATAAATTAATCAGTGAAATATCGTCAATTATTTCACTATCAATTTATTCATTAGATCCTGCACTACAAAATCATACTCTTTTGCGGATATCAATTTTGCCAGAAGGATCTCGAGAATGTCGGGAGGGAGCTTTTTACGAACAGATGTTCTGTCTGAAGAAATATTCTTACCTAAATTGACAATTTATTGAGCCACACATGCGTGTCTTGGACGTGTGCATCCGAAACGAAGCCCTCAAGCAGCGAACGCCCTCCTGCTGGGCTACCGGAGCCCGCGCCCGGCGACGTCCGTCACTCCACGCTAATTTGCCCGCGCGGCGCCGCCTGTGGCCCGGCCTTTGTGCGCCTCCGGAGCGGCCTCGCGGGCGCTGAGGGATGTGGCGGAACGGGCGCGCGCCCCGCTCCACCGAACACATCTCGCCCCCTCCCCCCCTCCCCCGTCCTGCGCGCCTCCACGCGACTTCCAAATTTTTCACCGGCTGCCACACCCCTCCCCGCTCTCCGTACACCGCCGGAATCTCCACATTCCACCCCCTGCCGCTCTGACATCCAGGGTCATCCTCTGTAACACTCTCCTCTACAGACCGCTTCCAAACCTCGGTTTTCCCTTTAGACCTCGAACTGATCTACAAACTTCGACCTGTCCTATAAACCTCGACTTGCCCTACAAACCTCGACCTGCCCTTCACATCTCGTCCTAATCTTTATACTTCTCGATCTCATATTCAGATCTCTCGTTCCGATTTCCACACCTCATGATCTGATCTCCAGATCCCTCGTCATGCTCTCCAAACCTCGAACTGCTCTCCAGGCCTTGACTTGCTCTCAAGATCTGCTCTCGAGATCTCGGCCTACCTGCCACACCTCGATCTGCCCTTAGGTATCATTTTGCCTCACTATTCGCTCTCTGGTTCGTCCTCCGCACTCATCTCTTCCTCCGCCGAACCTTACCGTCTTTCTACCTAAAAGTAGATCCTACTCCTGCTCCTTTCCCACCTTCCCTGCCTCACCCCCTCCATTTATCTCCCGCCCCTCCGTCTAGTTGTCTCTCCACCCGTGCCCCGCCTCATTCGCTGGTTTTAACAAGTGGAGAGGTGTCCTAGAACGAACACTTCCGCGGAAACATCTGTTGCGGTTTCAGGGGGTCTCAGGAAAGCTGATGTTATGTATGCGTCTGGACCGTCAGCTGCAGTGGTAACCAAAGCGTAAAGATCACAGAGATGAGATCTCTAGAGAGATGTTTATAATGGAACATTTACTCACTAGCATAAGAAAAGCGAGGCTTGGAAATAATGGGATGTGATGGATCGGTTCAAGGAATATGAGGGAAACAATGGTTCGCTTTTATAGAGATTAATAGGAACACATGTTAGAGATACAAAAAAATGGACAAAGACCAAAACAGTAGGAGTCTATTTTCTGGGAATAACTACGTCGTCACTACAAAATGTTGGCTGACTAGAAGACTTTGAGATAATAATATTATTAATATAATGACTTCTTTACCAAGTTAAAATACAAAGAGTTCTTCCAATGCCTATAAAATGAAAGCAATTACATTTTTATAGGTAAACAATTTTTAATTACTTGAAGGAATCTTAAAATTCCGTCCTTTAACCACTTCGTAGCAATCTTTACGTATCAATAAGAGAGTGTTCTCTACTCTCTAACTAATTTAAATGATCTGTTTGAACTTTGGTTTTGTTACCATCATAACCTGATCCCCTATCCATAATGACCCCTTTCTCTCATATTTCTCAGAGATCTGAGTCATACTTCATGTTACCATTCTTATTTATATCTTTTCTTAACGATACTACCAGCGAATAAATGAGACCATTGCGGCAAACTGCTCATATGAAAATAAAAAGAATACGAATGAAATAAAACGTCTTTCTTCACAAATTCTGCCTAGTGCAGATGATGTTTTCCTTATTGTATCTCTCTTCTCGTTCTTTTAATTATGATTCCTATTTATAATTTCCAACTCTGTTTTCTCTATTTTTTAAATTAATTCATCCGCACCCTCATTTCAATCTCTTTTAATATTTTATGCACATACAATTTTCCTTTCACCTTTGCGATGTGTATGTACCCTACAGTGGATCTTTTAGACGGTGGAGAATTATTAAAGGAGAGCATCCAATTATGAATGTACTATAAACCTTAAAATGTTAGTAATTTATTAAAAAAATTAGTAATTTTTTTACCCTGTAAAGATCGTAAATAGTGGATCGAAATTTTGAATAAGTTTTGAAATTTGACTCTGATTATCTTAAGTTTTGGGAATAAATATCACAGAAAGTATTTAAAATTTATGACCTATTTTCTAGTCCTCTACGTTAAAAATTTAATATTTTAAGGGGGGTTAACCGAGGGCAGCACATAAATGCAGAGTTATGACAAAGTATGTGAAACATAAGAAGTATTATATCTATGATAATGAAAATTTTATATTGCAATAACTAAGTGTTAATAATTAATATGCCAGTTTCAGAGTTTGAAAACGTTTATTTCTTACTCAACAATAATACATCTTTTTAATACAACAATTTACCACCGACTGATAATCAATGAACCTTTTCTCAGAATGGTTCAAAAGTACAACTTTCATATTTTACACAATGACTGCCACGTACAGTCAATCTTAATCAATTACTTTTTTGCTATGCATTTACAAAAGACTTATAATTTTTTAAATCTGATACTATTTTTTTCTAAAAAATGGATCATTTTATGTTTTTTTCTAAAAATATAAGAAAAAATGGGAAATCTATTTGATTAAGATTGTTGTAAATATTTTAAAATAAGCACAGAAAAAAATCACACCAATTCCTTGGATAGTTTCTGAGAAATGGTACATTAAATAGTGAAAAATAAAATATACGGTAAATGGCAAAAATGTATAACCCTTCATCTAAAAGTAGAAACTGCTCTGAAACCTACATTATGCAGCCTTACCCTAGAATGTAGGTTATAATCTCAGGAAGTATACAAACGTTTTCTAGTGTTTTCGATACCCTTGTCGGAAGTTTTCCATTCAAATTACGCTTTTTTGACCACCTAGCAGTGCTTCGAGGCATACTGTCACTAAAACTCGCAGTAATCACACCACGAACAACACACGAGACTATCACGATGAAAACATAACACCGCGTTTCGTAGGTAACAGCTGAAGCATAGGCACGGCCTTCTAGAGCATTACAGATGTTCAGTGCCCGTAAAAAATCGAATGACAACGCGATATTGCAGAAGAAAATAAGTTTTTCTCAGCCAGGCGTAAAGATAGGGCGTGGCCCTCAGCTCCGAAGGCATTAAAAATTTAAATGCCCCAAAATGGGGGAAAGAGAGGGAATACACGTAAAAAATCGCGGAAGCATTCGTTGGACTATAAACTACAAAAATAAACAAAAAAACAAAAATCGATATTTTTTTCATTTTTCCCGGTTAACCCCCCTTAGTAATTTTTAATGTAAATATCTCTATAGCTCTCCATTTTATATTCACGATATCTTTTGATCACTTTTTCGAAAAAATATTCTGAAGTACCATTTTCTTGTTCATATACTTCACACAAACTATTCTCCCAATATAATGAAGATTTTATTTTATTTGACAACTTCATGGTCTCTTACTTTTACAATAATTTTTTATCGTTAATCCACCCTTTCTCTTCTTTCTAATAATACTTTTTGTCCTTTTATTCTTATACGACATTAATATTTTTGTTCCATGTATCTAATTCCATTAACTTAATTTTCTTCCGTATTTGTTCAAAATCCAAAGCTCTTTTTAATACTTTGTCAACTCAATCTTTATAATCTTTGTTACCCTAATTATATCCTACATCTGCAGATTTTCTTTTAATCATTCTTCAATTCCCCCCTACATTAATCAATTCCTTCTATTACTAAATCGGATATTTTTCTATTTCACATTATTTAAACTCTGCCTCTAGGTTCTATCCCCACCATGACTTCCCCCATTCCAAAATAATTTTCCTTGTCTCAGCTATTTATCTTATTGCTAATCTCTTCTACTTTAAACAGTTTTTTACATGCTTTCCTTTTTTTATCAATTTTTTTCATTCTTCCTTCCTACCTTTCCATCTTCCAACTAACTCCATCTTGTTCCGCTTCTTTCATTATTTTAAATCATTTTACTAATTACACATTTAGTCTTCTATTTTCTCTAATCCATCGCTCACCATTACCATTACTCCCTTACAGCACCTCCTTTCCATTTCTTTCAATTCATCCCGTTTCCTTCCCCTATTTCGTCTTCTCGTTTCTTCTACCTTCTTCGCTTTGGTCTCTCTTCCTCTGACACAAGATTTCTATATCGTCTCCTGAATCTGACTTTTCTCTACTTGTTTACTTATTTATTTATTCTTCCACCTTCCCTTCCCGAGCATCTCTTCCTGATTATTTTCCGTTTCTCCTTCCTTTTCTTCCAAGCACTCTCATTTACAGTTATTCACAGAGATTCTCATGAATTGGTAAACAGTCAATTTTTGTATATACTTCATATATATATATATATATATATATATATATATATATATATATATATATATATATATATACTAATATATAAAGACAGAAGTGCGTTGTCTTCCAGCGCGGTAATCCCTGAATCTACTGAACCAATGCTGATGAAACTTTCGTGCTAGCATCCTTTAAAGTCCTGGAGTACTATAGGCTATGATTTACAAACATAAACTGCAATATATTTTCAAAATAATTACTTTTCTGGACATTTTTCGCCTAGCCTTACATCACAGATTCAAGAGTGCATCAACGTCAATAGTTTAGTTGCGCGCCACCAGAGGATGACGTCTGAGATTTACTACAGAATTCATCAATGTCCAGAATTATTGCGAAATTCATTAGAGTTTGAATAAGGTTATGTAATGTCCCTGTGTGAATATTTGAAAGAAAGCCGTAACTGAAGTGGTAAATAATGTCAATGTTAATGTATTGCTCTTTGTCCGTGTTATATACTAAGTGGCAAGAAATCATTGTGAGTTTGAAAGTGTTTAATAATTGAGGTAGGTTGAGAGAATAAAAAGTACAATAATATACAGTACAGAATACACAGTAATGTACAATGTACAATATACACATATCGTATACTATCTAAACGTCTTCTTTTACAGAAATTTGTGACAACTGGATTGTTTGATGACTTCCCCCATATCCAAAAGTAATTTTCCTTATCTCGAAATTTTGAATAAGTTTTGAAATTTGAGCTTAATGAAAAAATATCTTAAAATTGCTAATACTCATAAATCTACTTTAAACTATGAATGTTATATTTACATGCTTTCCGTTTTTTTTATCAATTTTTTAATATTCTGGCTGCCATCTTCCAACTAATAATTATCATTTGTGTTCCTTCTAAAATATAAGAAAAACTTAAATCATAAATATATTAATTTTACAAATCCATTGGAAATGGTACTAAAAATTAAACACATTTAGTGCTTCTAATTTTTCTCTAATCCATCGATACTCACCATGACTTTAGCACCATTGTACTCCCTTACGAGCACCATCGCGTTTTTCCATTTCTTTCAATTCATCCCGTTTTTCTCCTTCCCCTATTTCGTCTTCTCGTATTACTTCAACCTTCTTCGCATTATATTTCTCTCTGAAGTACCTCTGCACAAAATTTTAATATCGGTCTAGAAATATTTTTGTCCTGATTTTCTTTATTTGTTCAGTCCAAAGCTCTACTTTGTCAACTCAATCTTTATAATCTTTGTTACCCTAATTATATCCTACATCTGCAGATTTTCTTTTAATCATTCTTCAATTCCCCCCTACATTAATCAATTCCTTCTATTACTAAATCGGATATTTTTCTATTTCACATTATTTAAACTCTGCCTCTAGGTTCTATCCCCACCATGACTTCCCCCATTCCAAAATAATTTTCCTTGTCTCAGCTATTTATCTTATTGCTAATCTCTTCTACTTTAAACAGTTTTTTACATGCTTTCCTTTTTTTATCAATTTTTTTCATTCTTCCTTCCTACCTTTCCATCTTCCAACTAACTCCATCTTGTTCCGCTTCTTTCATTATTTTAAATCATTTTACTAATTACACATTTAGTCTTCTATTTTCTCTAATCCATCGCTCACCATTACCATTACTCCCTTACAGCACCTCCTTTCCATTTCTTTCAATTCATCCCGTTTCCTTCCCCTATTTCGTCTTCTCGTTTCTTCTACCTTCTTCGCTTTGGTCTCTCTTCCTCTGACACAAGATTTCTATATCGTCTCCTGAATCTGACTTTTCTCTACTTGTTTACTTATTTATTTATTCTTCCACCTTCCCTTCCCGAGCATCTCTTCCTGATTATTTTCCGTTTCTCCTTCCTTTTCTTCCAAGCACTCTCATTTACAGTTATTCACAGAGATTCTCATGAATTGGTAAACAGTCAATTTTTGTATTATATATATATATATATATATATATATATATATATATATATATATATATATATATATATATCATTGTTCATTATGACAGCACCTCGCCTTTCAAAAACATAACTATCTCCCCTCCTCTAATAAATCGCCCTTTAACTTATTTTACACTTTGTGACACATATTTACACCGTTTGTCTTCAACACATATTTTAGTGATCACTGTTCGTTAGCCACGAAAGATTGATGTAGGCCATCCGTGGGAGCGAACCATTGTGCACCGCCCGGTTGAGTGGAGCCGAACGAATACAAATTATATTACCAATGAAATAAGTATCACACATTTTGATTAAGATTATCTTATATCACAGAGCACCCGTAGTTTTCTAGAATATATACAAGTTTCTTTACTCTTTGCTTTTCTTCGAAATAAATGACTCAGGAAATTTCGAACATTTTACCAAAATTTCGCCCTTTCACCAGAACGGCCATCCTAGTGCAAAAATTAATCTTCTTTTCTTCTTATTCTTCTTTTTACAGCTCAACCGCACTACAGTTCTGCCTTGGCCTATTTCCGACACCAGACGGGGATTTTCTTTAGATCAGCGGGGAAGGGCCATTGGAGGGTGGGTCATCAGCCCATCGTTCGCCTAGGGAAGGGGAATGGGGTTAGGAACGAGAAGGAAGGATAACGCAAGGTTCTTAGCCTGTATTCGATGGTGCTCTACTGTTATTACCGTAGTACCGGAAGAAAGGGAAACCAGCAGTCGGTGTACGATTTCCATTCCAGCAGACGCCACAACCTCGCCGACGCTAATCGCATGACGCATAATTGTGGCGCCTGGCGGGGATCGACCTTCGGATACTAGCACACTCGAGTCATAAGGTGTAACATCTTAACGCTCGCCGCCGCTTGGCCAGACATTACTATAATCTACACACATTAGTATCAAAATTAGAAGCTGCATCAGCAAACAGTGGTGTTTTTGTTTTCCAGAAATAGCGATCTGAACTGTAAACGGTGACGGTCGCGTCCTCTTCACTTGTCACCGCACCCCAACATGTGGCTCCGAGTAAAACTCTATCTTTGTTCATTAGCGCGGCGCCGGCGATGTTCGCTCTGGGGCGCGCCCACATTGTCAGGAGAGCGACGCGCGTCTGTCACCCGCCGCCGCTTTGGGCCTCGCTCCCGCCTTCGCCCTCGCCCACACTCCCTCTCCCGCCCCCGCTCTCCTACTGCCGCCGCCCAAGCACCAGCACCCACCCGCCCCCGATCTCCTACTGTCACAACCCAAGCACCAGCCTCGTCCCTGCCTTCCCCCACCCCCTCCCCCTCCTCCCTTCACCCTCGCCTCGCCCCCGCCTCGCCCCCGCCTCGCCCCCGCCTCGCCCCCGCCTCGCCCCCGCCTCGCCCCCGCCTCGCCCCCGCCTCGCTCCCGCCTCGCTCCCGCCTCGCCCCCGCCTCGCCCCGCCTCGCCCCCGCCTCGCCCCCGCCTCGCACCCGCCTCGCCTCCGCCTCGCCCCCGCCTCGCCCCCGCCTCGCCCCCGCCTCGCCCCCGCCTCGCCCCCGCCTCGCCCCCGCCTCGCCCCCGCCTCGCCCCCGCCTCGCCCCCGCCTCGCCCCCGCCTCGCCCCCGCCTCGCCCCCGCCTCGCCCCCGCCTCGCCTCCGCCTCTCCCCCGCCTCGCGGCACCCTCCGCCCTCATGGCTCCCACCGCCCCTCCTCTCTTGCGGTCTGCGCTGATCCCTCCACCCACACTAACGCAGTCTTCAACTCTGCTGCCGCCTCCAGTGCCCCTGCTTTCATTGCTCTTGCCTTCTATCTTACCACGACGGTCCCTCCCCACGTCTCTCTAGCTGTTGCACCTTACTACTACCGGCATGGTGGCTCAGGGAAGCAATTGTAACTGCATTATCTTCGACCGGGTGGTTCTAGGATTTGAGTCCCGACAGTGGCAGGATTTTTGACATTAGCTGCATTGCTAGGTCGAATTCAGCAGCCATCTGGAGGAGAATTCTAGCGGTCGGCAGCTCTGATAGGTAGTTTTCCGTTTTTTTTTCGATCAACACCAGGCGAATGCCGGAGTAGTACTCGAACAAACGGGTCACAGATCTTTCCTTCCTCGCGCGCGATCTTTCCTTCCTCTTTCTAGTCCTATCCTCACCCCTTACATACACACACTCACATGTACTACACTACCACACACGTCGGGAGACCAGTCGTGAGCTTAGAGTTGGTACCGGATCTCACCATTCAGCATAGATCGCTATTTCCTGTGATAAAACATACACCACACTTATGGGAAGGGCTTGATTTCTGGCTGAACGCGACGGAACGGCGTTCCGGTACCTCAGAAAAATATTATTAAATTATTATATACATATCTAACTATATCTTTTAAATTAATAATTAATTTAGGTAGCGTTACGGTACCTAAAAGTTTAGAAATCAAGGGCCTATGGGACTGAAAAGCATAGCTGTTGACGCGCTCAGAAATACAAAATAATCAATCAGTTCCGTCTGGCTTGCTTCTATGTCTCTTGCTCCCTCATTCGCTCGCCCCGATCACCCTGCTTTCATCGACCCTCTCACTGCATCTATCGTCCTCGTCTTTACTGACTCCACCTACCGCCGGCGCCTTCTGGGCTCCGCTGCGCCTTCCCTGCGCCCGCGCCGCCCCCGCGATCCGTCTGTGCCAGCGACGCGCGTCGGGCGGCCCGCGTGTCTGTCGCGCACGACGCGCGGCGGCGCCCGGGGCGCTCATTAGCCGTGAAATCCCGCCCGCCAAACCCCTCCCCCGCCACGCGCCCACCAGCGTACCAGCCACTTCTCCGTAATGAGCGACGACGATGTGGACGTTTCTCTCACCGCACAGTGTGTAATTTTGGCCATCTACGGGGCAGAAAGTCTAATAGCAAAAATTAAAGAATTGAACTGATTTTAATCGTGTTATAATGTACTAAATTATTCAAAAAGGTAAAATATTAACAATTTTATACAATACAACACGTTAGAGCAACATTTTAAGTATTTTAAATACGTTAAAAAAGAATAAAATTCTTCATTAATTTTACAGCAGAAACAACACAAATATGTGCTATATATACAAAAGTGCGGCGCAATATTGCAATATTTATTGCAATATTAAAAGCAAGGAAAATATACATTAGACAATACTTATATAAAATACAAGAGAAGTAGACCAGAAACATGTTGAAAAAAAGACTGTAAACATGAAAATAATGAACTTCTTCAGAATTACTGATGGTATCAGATGAATCCACTTGATCAGCTGTGGCCGCTGATGATTCATCCATTTCTAGCAAATAAAACACCTTCTCATTCATATTTTTCTTTCTAGATTTTAGAGGAACCTACAAACTAGCCATAAATTGATCAGACGTAACGAGCAATCTGTTCAGCAGGTCTGTATTAATGTCGATTCACGAGGTCTTCAGGTGAAGAATTCTTTGTATTACCTTTTATGTTTATTTGTGGCTTCTTCTTCTTCTAATTATTGTCCAATAGGCAATATACATGTGTCAATTATGTTTCTTCCGTAAAATAAAAGTTTATGTAAGCCTACAGGCATAGGATACAAGGTGTAGTTTTCCAGACAGAGATTTTGAATGTATTTGGTGAATTTTTCAAATTTATCTGAATTTATCTGAGTTAATTTTTTGTTTAGAATTTATGCATTCTAGAATAATTCCTGAACTCTTGATTAATTCCAGATTAACTCCAGTTATTTCTGCAGCCTTCTCAGTATTTCTGAAAAAAAAATTGTGCGCAGAATTCTCATCGTTTGTATTGCCATTTTCTGTTAAGCATATTCACTAACTGGTCAATGAGTGACTGCACAGGTATTTCTGCTGAGACATCTGCAATCACGGCAACTTTTGGATAACATCATCTTTTTAGATTCTTTCACTTTATAATAGGGCGGGTCTTCTTCTCTTCTTCTGCTTCATGGATTTAGGCCTTAAGGCCTGTTTCCACATCAAGAGAGTGAGTCTTTCCATCTTGTTAAGGGGCGGCCAACATTTCTTCTTCCTTTAGGATTATATGTGTACATTATAATGGGAAGTCTGTCTGGAGGCATGCGTTGGATATGATCATGCCAGTTGCTCCTAAATGATTGGATTCTGTCCATCAGATTAAATATATTCAGTTCGGTTCTGATGTCATCATTATACTGTCTATCTAAGATATTGTAACCTGCTACTGAACGTAAGAATTTCATTTCGGTGCTTTCTATTTTTCTTCTGTCTGTTCTATTTATTGTCCAGTTTTCACATGCGTAAGTTAGCATGGGAACTGCCATTGCTTTGTAAAATTTGAGTTGCGTGGTTTTTAAAGACTTGTTTTTTAATGTTCTTCTTATTGTCCCACACATGTTATAGAATCTATTTAATTTCCGACTTATGTCATTTTTCTGGCAGTAAGACACATTGAAGCCTAAATAGGTAAAATTGTTTGTCTGTTCAATGGGTTCATTATTAATCACAATTTTATATCTCATGTGGTTTGTTCCTTCAAAGCCCATTGATTTTGTTTTCCTAGTGGAGATTTGCATATTATATTTGGTTGCCTGTTCGTTTAGTTTGTGTGCTGCAATTTGCAATTCATCTTCTGAGCTACTAAAAATAACTTGGTCGTCTGCAAACAAGATAGTATTAAGAGATTTGTCATTTATTTTAAAATGTGTTTTCAATTGCCCTTGCCATTGCCGGACAATCTCGTCTATATATATACTAAATAGAGCTGGCGAAAGTGGGCACCCTTGTTTGACTCCTTGATTTATTTCTACAAATTTATTACTTCCTTGAGATCCTTTATCAATGCATATTTTAGTGTTGAAGTAAAGGCTTTGTATTGCTCTTATTAGGTGGGCAGGGAATCCTTTTTTATGCATTATCTCCCAGAGTTTCTTTCGCGACAATTTGTCGAAGGCTTTTACATAGTCTATAAATAGTATATATGTCGGTAAGTTAAATTCTCGTCTCTTCTGTATTAGCTGTTCCACTACGAATATGCAGTCGGAACATGAGCGACCTTTCCTAAAACCGCACTGTTCTTCTAATAACATATGCTCATTAATTATATTCAATCTCCGAGTTATTATCTTAGCATATATCTTATAGGCTGTGTTGAGAAGACTTATTCCTCTATAGTTTTGACAATCCTGTCTACTACCTTTCTTGAAGATAGGGCATATAATTCCTTTCTTCCAATCTTCGGGAATGGTATATCTCTTCCAACACATATTAATTATTTCGAGGAATCTCCTTCTTATTTCATTCGGTGCATACTTAAGTAGTTCAGCATTCATGCAGTCAGTTCCTGGTGACTTCTTATTCTTGAACGTTTTAAGTATGTTGTTCAGTTCGTCGAGTTCAATGGGGTCCACTTCTATTATTGTTTCCGATAAGGGGTTTTCAGGAGTCTCTGTATTTGTCCACAACAACTGATAGTATGTAAGCCATTCTTTCTCGGAGATGTTGTTAATTTTTAGTGTATCTCTTTCCGTCGAATTTAGATACTTCATTATTTTATAGGCAGTGTCTTGTGATCCATGACAGTCGTGTTCGATCTCACTTATATACCTATCCCAACTTTCCCGCTTTATGTTTCTAATTTCTCTCTTAGCAATGGCACTTTTATTTTTGTATGCTATTTTGTCTTCCACAGAATGTGATTGGAGATACCGCAGGTAAGCCTTTTTCTTTTCATCAACAATTTCCTGTATTTCTTCGTTCCAATTTTGAACACCCTTCTTATTCCTTGCTTTTGGTCTTTTACCTAAGACTTCTTCTGCTACTTGTAATATTAGCTCTTTAAAATCTTGCCCTTCAACATTTACATCTATACTGATTGCTCTTTGATCAAGAGAAGTTAGCAATCGCGAGCAGTATAATCTTCTTATACTCTCTTGTAGCAGGTATACTTTAAAATTGGTTTTATTTTGCATAACGCTCGTTTTTTTCCTGTGGATCCATTCCTTAGGGATTTTAAGTTTACAAAGAACTAAGAAGTGATCTGTACTAACGTCACAGCTCCTATATACTCGTGTATCATTCACGTATGGGGAAAGTTTCTTGTTGGATAGGATGTAGTCGATTATTGATCTCGTGCCTCTTGCTGACCATGTGTATTTATGTATATCTTTATGGCGGAAGAGGGTATTAGTTATTTTAAACTCATTAAAACTAACAAAATTTCTCAGGGCTATTCCATTCTCATTTAAAGTTTGTTCTCCATTATCTCCAATTAGATTTTCCATAATTTGTTGTCCAACACGTGCATTAAAATCACCTCCAATTGCTAAGAAATCTGTCTTATTCACAGTGTTTAAATGGGACTGGAGGGATTCATAAAAGTTTATGCTTTCTTCTTTACGTCCCTCTTCAGGTGCATAAATGCAGATAATTGTAAGATATCCTCTCGCTGTTTTTAGTCGCACATTTATTATTCGGTCGCTTACAAAATTATAGCTCTGGATTCTATTTTTTAAGGAAGCTTTAATCATTATTCCTACCCCTGATGATGCTCTTTTATTTTGAGGGACTCCACTATATAAAAGTACGTAATTTAGGTATTCCAATGTGCCTATTAATTTTTTCTTTGTTTCAGTTATCAGACATATATCTACATTAATGTTTTCTAATTCCTTTTGTAGTAATTCTTCTTTTTGCGTTAATCCTCTTACGTTCCAAGTAGCTAGGTTTAAGTTCTCCAAATTCCTTTTTCTATTCCTTTTCTTTGCATGGGTCGTCATATGATTAGTCCGGCTATTCTCTTGATGGTCATCAGTAATGGGTTTGTCTCCCGGCCGTGTTACGAGCACTGCGCGGGACTAGCTTGGTGATGGGGCTGCCATCTTAACTGCCTCCAAGCTGGCAGAGTGCGTTGTTCGGAGCACCATCCTAGATGCATTGCTTTCACTGCGTTCGTTGCAATACCGCAGATATTGGGCCGCATCTACCCTGGGATTAGGGGAAGCTTGAGGTGTCGGCTCTTCTGCCGTTCACCTTCCTCATTGGCATCCTCCCATTCTGGGAAGTATGCACTGCTTCCTCTTCTGGAGTACTTCTTCGTCTCATCCCTATCCTTTGACCAGTCCGGCAAGGGAGGCCCTACCAGTAGCTACGCTACCGCCGGCATAGCTCTCAGGATCACTGGGATACTCAAGCTCCACCACCAACTCCAAGGTCATGTACTCCCTAGGCGGAGAATAGGGCGGGTAAAATTTGCAATTCAATATTTCTTCTTGCTGACATACTAGTTTGTACTGGCGACTAGACATACAGACATCTATCATTAAAGCCAGTGCTTGTTCCGGCGATAGCTCTGATTTCTGTAACAAGGACCTTCGAGCTTTCTTAATAAAAGTTTCCCTGTTTGGTGGTGCAGTGAACTGGTGCTGTTACTATTGCTGCCAAAACTCTTTTTCCTTCTTTTGTTAACTGTATTCCTACAGTCATACTTAGGTCTTCGCTGCTTGAATTCAGGAGGTATTTAACTTTTTGCCTTCTAGTTCTCGCTGCACAATCAACAAAACTCTTTTTTGCCGAGCAATTACAGAACGGAAATTTTCTGCAGATTCTGGTGCATTGTTAAAAATATATTCAAATACTATTTCTTCATCGAACTAAGAAGAATTGAAACTAAGAAAACGTTCTTTATATCTCCTTATTGTCTCCCACTTAGTACTAAGTGTCTGGGAAAATCTCTTTACT
>BLKR01010430.1:0-56276 GCA_011170035.1 Teleogryllus occipitalis | reverse complement strand
GTGTGGTGTGTTTGTATTTGTGGCTGTGTGTGTGTGTGTGAGATAGAAAGAGAGAGAGAGAGAGAGAGAGAGAGAGAGAGAGAGTTGTGTATGCATGTAAGTTTGTAGTGTGTGAGTGTATGTGTTTGCATGAGTGTGGTGTGGTGTGTGTGTGAGAGAGAGAGCTAGTTGTGTGAATATGTATGTACGTTTGTAGTGTGTGAGTGTGGTGTGTGTGTGTGTGCGTGCTCACCCGTTGGCGCGTGCGGGGGCGGGGGCGAGCGCCAGGGCCACGCCCACCAGCGCCAGCAGCAGCAGCGACGCTCTCGGCGGCGCCTTCATCGCTCCCTCAGGCGCGACCTAAAACAACAACAACAATTCATTGCTTTTTACAAATATGTAAAAAGCCCGACATCTGGCGGAGAAAGTGAGAGTCAAATCCCAGGCGCAGACGGGACTGCCCACGGGGTGCGCCTGCTTAGATAAAAGTCCCCATACCCGCGTCGGGGGTAGGCTTCGAAGGAAGCCTGGGTCGAAACTCGGGTGCGGAACACTGCCAACGGGCAGTCTGCCCGCAAATTAACCCGTACGATAATAATAATAATAATAATAATAATAATAATAATAATAATAATAATAACAAACGTGTAGACCAGGGGAGGCTGGTACGGAATTTTATTGGTGGTGCCAGTTAGTGATGCGACATTCATAACAAAACATACGTGTTACCAATTATCGATGTTCAAAATTAAAAATTTATGTTAATAAAACATCGATCGAAAACCATCTGTGGTTTTAAATATCGATGCGATGTTTTATAAGTGGTTTAGTAATCTCTGAAATAAAATTCGTGAGTAACACAATTTGAACATTTTATAGTGACCGTCTTTATTAAGTTGTAACGAAAATTAATCTGAAAACAAACTAAAAATAATAACACACGACGTACGAAATACCAGGGCATCGGGGTCATCCTGAGCGAGAGATAGACTGTTCGGTGAAGATAGTGGTTCACCTTAGAATTCCTTAGAAAAACCTTAGAATTTCTAGGTTCGATTTACTGGAAGAGCCTCACAATTTAATACCATAGGTCCATGTTGGTTTGATTATAGTTTTGTAAATCTGTACTTTGTTATGCAAGGACAGTTTTGACTGTCTATTTATTAGCCATGATAAGTTGAGGACTTTAAGTTCTGCTTCCTTTCTCTTAGATTTGAAGTAAGTTTTCCAAGTCAGGCGTCTATCTAAATGCAGTCCAAGGAATTTGACTGTATCAGCTTCGTGGAGTTCTGTCTGGACTCGCCCATCTGGAACCCTCATTCGCTAGCTGTGCCTTTATAAACTCCAGCTAGCAGAGTAGTCAGGGGCAAGTGATGTACAGTGCGAACGTTAGAAGTCAGTGGAAATTAGTATTCTAAGTAGTGTTTTGGTTCCCCCTCATTCGTCTAAATAATTGTTACGAGTACCACTAGGGCAGCTGACACGTACCACTAGGTCAGCTGACGAGTACCACTAGGTCAGCTGACGAGTACCACTAGGGCAGCTGACGAGTACCACTAGTGCAGCTGGCGAGTACCACTAGTGCAGCTGGCGAGTACCACTAGGGCAGCTGACGAGTACCACTAGGGCAGCTGACGAGTACCACTAGTGCAGCTGGCGAGTACCACTAGGGCAGCTGGCGAGTACCACTAGGGCAGCTGACGAGTACTACTAGGGCAGCTGGCGAGTACCACTAGGGCAGCTGACGAGTACCACTAGGGCAGCTGACGAGTACCACTAGTACCACGCTAGTGCAGCTGACGGCGACCCGTCTTTCTTCTCACGTCTTCTCTCTTGCACCACGGACTTTGACCCTGCGAGACTACGGGCTTTTCTATGGTGCTCTGGCTGCAGCCAACCGCCCCTTCGAGCCAGGCCGCTGTCCTCCGCCGACCTTTGTACGCTCCACTACGTCCACGTCACCGCACGGCGGGCCCTCTGTATTTTCATTATGTTGTGTGTTTAAAAAACGTATGTCTGCCATCTAATTAGACTCATTTGTCCTAATACTCAACCTACGTAAATAGTGAAGAATGTGTTAAAACCATGTTACAACACTGCTTTCGTATTTTATTTAAATTTGGCGAATAACCTCTAATAAACAGTTATCAACTCTCCTTGAAACAAATCCAGCCTAAGCTCGTGCATTTTCAAGTATCGCGTTCTTAAAATAATTTTCTTTCTTTTCCAAACCCGCGAACCTGAGAGAGAGACCGGGAGAGATGGCTCAGGGCATCAACTGACGTCACTGCAGTGCCTCTGACCGGGAGGTCATAGGTTCGAGCTCCGATGTTCCAGGATTTTCGACACTAGCTTAATAGCTAGGTCGAATTCAGACGCGTCTGGAGAATTGTAGTGACCGGCTGCTGTCATCGGTAGATTTCCGTGGTTTCTCCGATCAAGAACCCTAACAAACGGTCCACGCACCGCGCGTGATCTTTCCTTCCTCTTCCTTGTCCTATCCTCACCCCTTACTTACACACATTACACTACCACACATACCGGGAGACCGGACGGGAGCTTAAAGCTTGTCCCGGCTGGTGGGATATACCTGGTTGGGGAAATGCTATCCGACGGTAGGTCGGCGCTGAATCTCACAGACGGGGAAAGATCACCTCCCGAAGAAAAGCATGCAATACACTTACGGGACTAATGACCTTTAGCAGTAGACGTGCTCGGAATCATCATTCAATCAATCTGAGACAGAGAAAATAATACGCCAAGTCGTATTTTAGATTTAAAAAACAGAATTTTCACCGTCCCTACCAGATGCAGCTCTGTCTGGACGAGCAGTATAGTCGCGGTCATTTCTAGGAACTGCGAGAAGGCCGTTGCGCTTGCTTTGTTGAAACACGAGCACAACAGTCCTTGGTCGCCATGATGTTCCTACATGAAGCAGAGAATGTTTTCGCGTAGTCACGCACCGTTCAAATATTAGTGCATTATTGATAATCCTTGCTGGCCACGTAATATTGCTTTTTGAACGCATACTGCCACTCACAGTTCAAGATTCATTTCAAAGCTTTGAATATTTTTTTCATTTCAATTTTTCCTTTACACAATGATTAAATTGAAATAAATATTCTACATTTGTTAAATGAAGTGTTTTGTTTTAATTCTTGAGTGTCCGCGTTGGCGTGCTTTTCAACTTATTTAATAAAGCAATTTATTAATTAATGGTTTATTTAATATATTTCTAATGTATTGTAAAATGATTTTGTACAGCACGAGTTTGTAGTCCGATTTCTGTCGAAAAAGTAATTCTTCCCTCAAACGCTGTACAATTAAATACTAAAAGTATGTGTTTTAAAATTATACAAGTTCTGTGTCGTAACTAGCATAAAATATGACATGCCAGTAACACATGTGACTGTCACTAACACCATTCAGCCGAAGGCTGTGTTAATGAAGTCTTATGTTCTCGCCATCGGACTCCTCAGTAACTGAATGTTAAAACCGCTAACAACAGACTTCCTTTAAGCAAGAAGCTGCCTTAACACTGGCCCTTCCCGTTCCTTCTGGCACACACACCGCGTCCATCTGTCGGGGGCAGCGAGCCCCGCAGTAAACACACACTCAGGAAATACACAGGCTGTCGAAAGACGCGCCAATTGCTTCTGATTCTATCTTTTCGCCACTCACGCCTCCAAGCGCCAAGAACCTTTCAAAATATACAGTCCTTCCGCTTTCCCAGGCGATCGCGTAAGCAAACAAGGGAGAGAGAAGCCAAACAAATAGGAGTTTGGGAAAGCAGTGGAATTACCCACGCGGAAGAGGTGCAGAACAATTCAACAGATGTTCTGCGCTTGTTTGAATGATTGATTAGTGATTCCGGGCGCGTCAGCTGCTAAGGTCATTAGTCCTGTAAGTGTATGTTTTATATCGCAGAAGATGGCGGTGATTTCCCCCGCTGCATAACGCTAAATGAGATTCGGCGCCGACCGACCGTTGGTTAGCAGGGCTTTCCCCAATCAGGTATCTCCCACAAGCGGGGCACCGCCCTAGCCACGACAAGTTCTATGCTCCCGACTCTCGGAATATGTGGTAGTGCAGTGCATGTTAGTGTGTGTGTGTGTGTGTGTGTGTGTGTGTAAGGGGAGAGGATATGACAAGGAAGAGGAAGGAAAGATCGCGCGCGGTCCGTGGCCCGTCAGGGTAGGGTACTGCTCCGGCATTCGCCTAATGTTGATCGGGGAAACCACCGAAAATTGCCGATCAGAGCAGTCTCCTCCAGACAGCGACTGAATTCGATCTAGCTGACAAGCTAGTGTCAAAATCCTGCCACCGTCGGGGCTCAAATCTTGGACGTCCTGGTCAGAGGGACTGCAGTGACAATTGATGCCCTGAGCCATCTCTCTTGGTTTTTATTTTTGTAAGTGATGTACTTTTGCAGTTTAATTTTTTCAGCAAATTACATTTATCAAAAAAAATTCTAGGTTGATTCTTTTTACCACTCTATTGCACAACATACATTTTGAGTGTCAACACTGAACAACTATAATTTCAAATATTTTTTATTACAAAATTATATTTATGGGGAAAATTCCTCAAATGTAGTCAAAAGTCAGCTCTTTTAGACACATTCACAGATCCAGGCACAAGTACAATCATGGTTTATATCTCAATTTCTCTCTTAATTCTCAATTATAAATTAATAAACACGACTACTGTCAAACTATTTTAAGTCCCCTCCCGCGAACATTAATGTTGGAAGTTATTAAAGCGGATTTCAAAACATTGATGCTTTTATGACAGTGTATTTTTAACAAGGATGTTTTCACTTTTGAACATCGCTATTTCGAAATATGGATGTTTTTATGGCGATTTTGAATCCCTAATGAGTACTCTCATGTTATTGGAATTCGCAGCCCCGAATTGAAGTGTTTTTTTACTTAAATGTGCAATTCCTGTGTTCACTGCAGCCGACGTTAAAAGTTCACAATTGCCCAATCTTCTTGTGTTTACTAGTAATGCATTTGTATTGGGACTAATGATTTTTATTGACTACCAGAAAGTTCACCCTTATCCGGCTTCACTCCAGAGGACGGATTTCAGATCTTTCATTGGGGGGGGGGGCAAATTTGGGAGGTATTACTTTATAAAAATTTTAAATTAATTTAAATTCTCTTTCTGTGTATAATATTACATGTAATAAAAATGTACGAAAAGTAGTATGCAGTATTAAACAATTTATTTTTTAAGAATATATAATATAATATTACATTGCAGCTACTTGTATTTTGTTTTATATTTTCAAACTTCAGTACCCTGTATCATATATATGTGTAATAAATGGAAAATACTCTTTCGTTTGGAAAGTTAATTCGAGTTTATGACATGCTTTTAGGCAAAAAACTTTAATTTCTAAGTAAATAACGTTTAAAAGCAAATTATAATTGAAAGATAATATATTTATACAGAATATTCTCAGTAAGGTTGAACATTACTTCGCGCGGTTTATAATTCTGAACTTAATTTCACCATCTTATTATTATAAATAATTGGCTCAGCTTAATAAATTTATTGTTCACTTAGTTATTATTAAATTTCTTCTCAAAATACAGAAAAAGTAACTCTTTTATAATATAAATTTGAATATCGGCAAATTAATGGAATGTCTTAATATATTATGTCTTGAATATATTAAATTGTCCCAACATTGGGGGGGCGGCAGTTACCCCCTCTTGCTCCCCACTGAATCGCGCCTCTGCTTCTTCTCTCCATACCGAGGCAACTGTAGTAAGAAGCGGATCCTGTGCCCTCTGGCAGCGGCCTTGAACTTGGCTCCGAGGGAGGTGCAGGGGGCCGTGGCGCCCCTCCCCTTCCCTCCCGCAGGGCGCATGGAAGAGGGCGCCCTTGTCCCGGCTCGCGACCGCAACTAACGCCTCTGGGGAGCGCTGTAGCATGAGCCATGGCAGTGCCTCCCAGTGCTGCCCTGGCTGAGATAGCTGAGGTGGTTCAAGTGCCACTACTGTTGTCACTGCAGGGTCTCGGATCCGGAGGTCCTAGAGTTCGATTGTTGGTTGATGGTTGGTTCGGTCGATGGTTGGTTGTTAGTGATTCCGGGCGCGTCAACGAATCAAGTTATTTGTCCCGTAAGTGTAGTACGTGTTTTTCAGTGTGATTTTTCCCCACTTGATGGCGTGATCCGGCGCCGACCTACCGCTAGCTAGCGGGGTTTCCCTCAACCAGGTATCTCCCACCAGCGGGGCACCGTCCCAGCAGGGACAAGCTCTAAGCTCCCACCCGTCTCCAGGCCGTATGATAGTAGTAGCGTTTGTTAGAGTACTGGTCCGGCATTTACCTGGTGTTGATCGGAGAAACCACGGAAAACTACAGCTCAGAGCAGCTACCCTCTAGAATTCTCCTCCAGACAGTGACAAAAATTCGACCTAGCTCTCAAGCTAGAGGTGAAAATCTTACGTCTGTCAGGACTCGAACCTAGGACCTCCCAGTCAGAGGCACTGCAGTGACATCAGTTCATGCTCCAAGCCACCTCTCCCGGTCAACCCTAGAGTTCGAGACCTGACTGTGGTGGAGAGCTACATCGAATTCAGTCGCTATTTGGACGAGAATTCTAGCGACCGGCTGCTCTGATTGGTTGTTTTCCGTAGATTCTCCGATCAACACCAGGCGAATGCCGGAGCAGTACCCTAACAAATGGGCCACGGACCGCGCGCGATCTTTCCTGCCTCTTCCTTGTACTATCCTCATTCCTTTCTTACATACACTTACAGTTACATGCACTACACTACCGCCGGGAAACCGGTCGGGGGCTTAGAGCTTGTCACGGCTGGGGCGATGCCCCGCTAGTCGGAGATACCGAGCTGAGGGAAAACCATAAGCCGCCGTGTATGTCAACGCCGAATCTCGCCATTCAGGGAAGAAAATCACCGCCACCTACCAAGAAACCCGCACTACATTTACGGGACTACCGACGGCAGTTGACGCGCTCGGAGTCACTAATCAATCAATCATGTACGATCTTGTCACTTCTGCCATCTGTAGCATATCACTCGCTATTCAGTACAATCGAAACATTTGTGAATGCAATAAAGAAATGTTAGGACGCGGCCTTATATCAGGTTGGAATTACAATCCAAAACATACATTTCGCCCTTTAATTCATGTTTCGCCAGCAATGCCATTTGTAAAATTAAGTAGTATTTATTGACAATATGGTTATTTCATAGTACATTAGAGTAATTTGGTTCGAAAAGTACGTAAGTAAATATTTTTAGTGCTAAATTATCACGAAGTTTGTAGAATTTATGTGCAAAAATCTAAAAATCTTGATATGATATCATGAAAGTCGAGCACAGCGCAGCTCAAAGAGAAGCAAGGATCTAGTCTCTAATTTGATTCACAAAATGCGTGGGAAAAAGAGCAAGTAGACACACTTATCGGCTTACAGTATGGTGCCATGTTATTTAATAGGACCACTCACACCAGCGAATGTGAACGCAAACATGAACATAAACATAAGACGTAACTGATATTGTGACCGGATTTAATGGAGTTTGTGCCAATGGGCACTGGAATGGTTAACCTGGAATGAAGTAAAGAACAATGTTTACTTCCTTCAGACGTAACCGATATTATGGTAGGATTTAATGAAGTATGTACACATGAGTACTGGAAAAGATAACCTGAAATGAAATAAATAATAATGCTTACTGCCTTAAGACGGAACGAAAATTACGGTCAGATTTAATGGAGCTGGAACATACGAGCACTGGAAGGGTGAACCTGGAATGAAATGAAGAATGAAGTTTATTCCTTATTAGCAAAATACTCGGCGTTGCCCGTGCTTTCTTCACATTCAATTCTTGCGAATGATAAAAAAAGATCAATTTTAAATAAATCACGGTGTTTAATATTATTATTTTTAATGCATCAGCTTGAAATTTTAGTAAAATACTATAATTTTCTTTCATTTTATATTAAAACACATTGCTAATAGATGATTTTTTAAAAAAAATGTTCTGCACCGCTGCTGACCTCTAGCGAATAAATTAGGCACTACCAGTTTTGCTACAGCACTACTGGGCTCTGGAGGAATATATTAGGAACCCGGTGTTCGCCCTACCCACCGCGTGTCGGTCTTTTGGACACATCAAAGGAAGCGAACATTCGCCGAACACGTCAGCTGTTCGGGATTGGGCGAGCGGTAGCTCGCTACTCGGCGAATGCCGAATGTGTGGGCCACCTTATGACTAACAAAAGACCCGGGCTTTCTTCATATTCAATCCTTGTGAATGAGGGAACAGATCAATTTTATGTAAACCACGATGTTTAATATTATTATTTTTGACGTAATTGGTCAAAATTTTAATGAAATACTATAATTTTCTTTTATTTTATTTTACAACACATTGCTATTAGATGATTTTTTTCTAATCTTATGCACCGCTACCGAATCCGCTCTAGCGAATATATGAGGGAACCACGTGCTCTAAGCGAGACGAGAAAATGGTCACGGTACATCTACAAACATATTATTTAAATTATTTATTTTCCGGAATTGGGTTGTGTTAGTCTTCACCAAACTTTGCAAGGACACTACGGCAATCTTGAAGAAGAACCTGTAGCGCCGCAGAGACATTAGTTGATGCACTGGGCTACCGCTTTCCATATGAGCACTGGAAATGTTTACTTCACTGAGTACTAGAAATATAGATTCACTATGTGCACGTTTTGTTGAGATCTTTCTTTGCTTGTAGTGGTAGTGGAGCTTAGGGTAAGTTTCTGATTTGTTAGCAATACAGAAAAATCAAATCTGCACTTCGTTTACCGTTACAAATACGTTTTCTATAACTCGAAAACGAAAATATCTAGTTTTTGAAATGTTAATCTCTCGATTTTTTAAATGTATTATTACTATTAATATTACTATTATTATTATTACTATAATTTTTTTAATCTTTCAACTATTGATAGTTAAATTGTTGGGAAGGGATTCTGAAACTCAAGAAAGCGTGCGCAGATGATTTTCTCCCCCATACGTCACATACAGTTTTTGAGTGTTTTTAACGAAATAAATATCTAGATATAGTTGCAATGAAATATAGAAGGGTGTTTCCTTTCTTGCGCGTGCTGTAACCCAGTGCGAGTGCAGAAGGTGGCGGGGGAGGAGGTAGACGCCGAGGGCGGCGCGCTGCTTGGTGCGGCGAGCCGCGCGCGGAGCAGAACAGAGGATCCACAGTCCGCAATCGAAGAACAAGAACCCTGGGCCGTAAAAACAGTTGCGGCGAGTGTGGAGGCAGGGGCGAGCAAAGCCAAGGGCCAGCGGCCGCGCCAAGCGCTTGCCTTCAACCAAGGCGAAATCGTTCGCGGTGAATACACACTTGGCTACACACTTTCGTGTTCTATTGAGTGATGTGTTCTATTGATTGATTGAATGCGAAGTGTTCTATTGCTTGATGTATTCTATTGCTTGATATGTTCTATTGCTTGATTGAATGTGAAGTGTTCTATTGAGTGATGTGTTCTATTGATTGATTGAATGCGAAGTGTTCTATTGCTTGATGTATTCTATTGCTTGATATGTTCTATTGATTGATTGAATGTGAAGTGTTCTGTTGATTGATTAGTTTCCGGGCGCGGCACGTGCTAAGGTCATTGGTAGGGGGTGGATTTTAATGAAATGTCTTTTTTTTTACTTTTCACTTTAGAAAAATGCCATTTAGTTTAGAAATTCATTTTATGTTATGACAAAAAGAAATGATCCATTTTTAAAGGTCATTTTTTTGCATTTTTTGTCGATTTGACTAATAAGTCATTTTACCTTTTTCTGTAATTTTTAAAGCACTTTTTGCTGATTTCATCGATTGTAATGTATTTTTACTGGTATCTTGCTTCAAATAATATTACGACATGCAACAAATGTTTTTCACAGAATTACTCAGTAGCCTATTTGTTTTGTTCTTCTCGGAAATTGTTTTAACAGCCGTTGTAAGTATGAATATGTTCTAAAGACAGATTTTTCCTGGTAAAGAATAGTCCAAACCAAAATTTGCAAGCTGAGTTCACTCGAACGAATTGAAGAAGCCTTGATTACATCAGTAACGTATCCAACAGCTTGAGTTGTTCATATGAACTGTTTTTGATCTAATTTTTTACGTCATTTTTCATTGAATTTAGGGCATTTTTAAAGCATTTTAATAGTATTTTATTGATCACTTTTGGAGATGTTTTAGGTCATTGAAATCCGCCCCTAGTAATCAATATACTAAAACCTTCGTTGATGTGTAACCACTTACAGGTGGGGTAAGGGACTTACTATAGGCTCCTTGAACACAAATTTTCTGAATAATTTTCATTATTATCCAACATGCATATAACTTGTATCTACACCGGCATCTTGTATATGTAGCACATGATTTATCGCGGAAGGTGATACTCTTCCAGTACAGGATAGATTCGGCACAGACCTACACGGCCGTTTGCGGGTTTTCCCAACTAGATATCTCCCACCAGCGGAACACTACCTCAACCGAGCAAGTTTTAAGCTCCCGACAATTATCTCGGCGTGTGTGGTAGGGTAGTGCATGTTAGTGTATTTGTAAGTAAGGGGAGAGGATAGGACAAGGAAGAGGAAGGAAAGATCGCGCGCGGTCTGTTTGTTAGGGTACTGCTCCAGCATTCGCCTGGTGTTGATCGGAGAAACCACGGAAAACTACCGATCAGAGCAGCCGGCCGCTAGAATTCTCCTCCAGACAGCAGTTAAATTCGACATATGTAAGTAACGTGTCGATAGTCCTGTCACTGTCAGGACTCGAAACCGAAAACCTCCAGGTGAGAGGCACTGCAGTGACATCAGTTGATGCTTTGAGTCACCTTTCCCGATGAGGAGATAGATACAATAAGGACCAGGACAATAAAAAAGTTTCTTTAAAGCAAACTTTAATATAATGTGCAATTACCGTTCTCATATACAATATACTGTAGAGCGTGTTATTGTCTATTAAGAAGCAACTGAAAGCGTATTCCGGAAAATATTTTTTTTTTACATTAACGAGAATTGGTAATGTAAAATATGCGGTATTAACAAGTAATTCAGAAATTAAACAATAATTTATTGATAGACAATTTTTGCTCAATTGCATTAATCTTAAAAGATTATAGCTACAACAGGAAGCTACAACCCTATACTTATTTTCCTGCCTCAGCTTTGAACGACGACCGTAAGAAGGTAGAAACGGTACTCAATGGCGCAGGTGAATTCATATTTGAGAATTGGCTCATGCTGTGTAAAATATTATTTTCTCCCCACCCACCGGTCTGCGGTTTACTACTGATTAGGCTGTTTTACATTTATCTACTAACCTGTAGAGAGATCGAGTTACTTGTGATGCAATAAAGATAGCAGTGTCGAAAAGGAAATTTTGAATGTGATTGAAGGGTTTAATATCTGTAAGCTCTGATGACTGATTTTTGTTTTCTGTTAAGGTCACCCATTGGTCAAAGACCATAGCCAAAGGACCACTATTGTACCCAAACAAAAATAAGCATTTTACACCGAATGAAAACTTGAATTCTTCTTGACAATATTTCGTGAAAAACAACCAAGGAGTGAATTAAGCCGTTCTGATCATGCATCAAAGGAATATGGTTTCGACAGGCTCAGGTGGCTCATGACATCAAGTGATGTCACTGCAGTGCCTCCCACTGGGAGGTCCTGGGATTCGAGCCCCGATGATGGTAGGATTTTGGATCATATATACACAGCTAGGTCGAGATTAATTGCTGGCTGAGAATTCTAACGGGCCGTCAGCTCTGATCGGTAGTTTTCTGAGATTCTTCCTACCAACACCAGGTGAATGCCGGACCAGTTCCCTAAAATACTGGCCACGGATCGAGCGCGATCTTTCCTTCCCCCATTTCCTATCCTCACCCCTTACACACATTTACAATAACACGTACTACACTACCACACGGCCGGAAGACCGGTCGGGAGTTTAGAGTTTGTCCCGGCTGGGGCGGTGCCTCACTGGTGGGAGATACCTAGTTGGGGAAACCCCGCTAGCCGACGAGGTAGCCCTGGATCTCGCCATTCAGCGAGAAAGATTACCGCCACCTGACGATAAAAAAACATGCACTTCACTTATGGACTAATGACCTCAGTAGTTGATGTGCCTGGAATCACTAACAACCAACCGACAACCCGACAATGAATCTATCTATGAATATGGCATATCTAATGAATACTATCAATGAATATGGCCTGAATGTTTACGGCGACCAACCTTTGAGAACCGGGGCTCAAATTCCGGTGGGTTGCAATGGAGTTTGTGGTAATCGAAGCGAATTCGCAGAGATTTCTTTGCATTCTTCCGTCTCTCCTACATTCAGATCCTCAATTACTTTAATTGATTGATTAGTAAATCTCGGTGCGTCAACAGGTAAGGTCATTCATCTCGTAAGTGCAGTGCAGTTTTTATCGCAGAAGGTGGCGAAAATCCCCCCAGGCTGAATGTCAAGATCCGGATCCGATCTACATGTCGGTTTGCAATGTTTTCCTCATCCAGGTATTTCTCAACAGCGGGACACCACGCAGCCGGCAGAAGCTCAACGCTCCCCTGTGGTACCTCGACAAGTGCGTTAGTGCTGTGCCCGTGAGCGCACGTGTTAGTGAGGGGTGAGGATAGGACAAGGAAGAGGAAGGAAAGATCGCGCGCGGTCCGTGGCCCGTTTGGTAGGGTACTGCTCCGGCACTCGCCTGGTTTCGGGAGAAACCACGGAAAACTACCGAACAGAGCAGACGGCTGCCAGAATTCTCCTCCAGACAGCGACTGAATTCGACATAGCTATCTATTCGAAAATATGCCATCGTCGGGATTCGGAATCTAGGAGCATCATTTGTTTCCCTGAGCCAACGCAGCGGGTGTCGCTTTCGAAGTAGAGGGTATTCGAACCCTGGCGCTGGGAGAGAGAGCGAAAAAAGAGCAACGTGTGAGCGCTGCCAGACGCGACGGCTCCAGATGTCGCACCCTCCCTTTTTCCCCGCAGCGTCTTGGCCGCCTGTTATCTCGGCACCAGCGCAGACCCACTCTCCACTCTGCGCATCAGGCCAACGCCCCCCGCACGGCGGCAAAAGACTTCCACTCACTAGCGAATCCTGAACGTCATTTCAAGTATACCGCACTTTATGGAAGCTACCTCTACCGTTGTCTTTTATTTCAACCTTTTCTGAAATCCCAATACTATAAAATTACGCCCTTAATAATTGTTATATAAGACAATTACACAAACCACTAACTTCTGGAACACTCCATTTTTACAAAAACTTGAGGGAAGCGAAACTTACAAACGACCAGAGAAGGAGTGTTCACCGCAATATTTTGCGGTGCCTACCGACCGTCCAGACGCGCATCCTCTCCTCTCCCCGCCCTTGAAACATGAGGAGCCATAGGTTATCGCGGTTAGCATGCGGTGGTTTCGCCTGCGTTAGCGAATTCTCTGGGGAGCATTAAGAACTGTTTGAAACTTCTCACTCTACCGCACTTCATAGCGCTTACGGATGCTGACTGGCTCTCGGTAGCACATCAGAGTTATTTTTTGCATCTGTTTCAAAGTTTTCAAAATCTCAATAACTGTTTAGAGGAGTTCCAAACTTATGAAATATTTCTTGTACACTTTTAATTACTAGGTATACCAGTCGTATACGCGGTGTATCGGAGAATTCGCCACTGACACAGTTACACATCGCACTTATACTCGCACACAGACGTACTCACATATCTAACTCACACATCAAGTATTACATCAACTCACTAAACCAAAAAATAAGCACATACTCACAGCACACTCATACACTCCACTCCTCAGATACACACACAACTAACTCACACGCACATGCTCACATAGCCTACATGACTGAGAGATCCTGCGCCCTACAGTTATTTTTTTGTATCTGTGTCAAAGATTTCAAAATCTCAATAACGTTTTAGAGCATTATCAAACTTATGACATATTTGTTATACACTTCGAATTACTAGGTATTCCGGCGGTGTATCGAAGAATTCGCTACTGCCTCTACTCAGGGAAGATTTCGTGGTTACGGACGAGTCTACTGCTTTGATTGTCAGTTCTCTAAGAAGAGTGCTTGTTTGGCTTGATTGTGGAGGAAATGTTCTTTCCCCGCTGGATGGAGAAATCTGGCGCCGACCTACACATCGGCTTGTTGTTGTGTTTGCTTCAGGACTCTCCCGCCAGCTTGGCACCGTCCAGGCGGTGATTAGTTAGCTCCCGACTGGTCTTCCAGCATGAGTGGTAGTGTAGTGCGTGTTAGTGTAAGAGTGTGTGTATCTGACGTTCATTGTGAATTGTACGTCCATGATTGAAGGTGACAGGACGCTGTGGATTCTAATCATTCAACTCAAATCATTCCTATAACACTGAACCCAATTTCTTCCTCAAGTATAACTACAAGGAACTGCCGGCGCGCGTGTGTCATATTATGCACATACATGTTTATGTTAAAAGTACACACTCACATACACATACACACATGGTGTGTGTGTGTAGGGAGTGACATTTAAGACACTTTCGAAGTCAAATTCACCCTTTGCTCCCTGTCAAGTATTGTGCGCGAAGGCCTCATAATTTAAGTAAAGAAGCAATTGCCTTGTGGTCATTTTTAATCGCGGAACAAGAAAATGCGGCAAAGAGTAGAAGAAAGCCCAGTTCCTCTTTTAAACAAAACAAGAATGACAAATGGGTAATTTCATATATTATATTCCGACCTCGTAGAAGATGAATTATTTCAGTTCATTAGGATGTCTCACAAGGAATTTCAAGCCAAATTTGATATTTTGAAAAATACTCTTCTGAATCTACGTATTAAAATTGGACGCAGTCGTGCTTGCTCCACCCGCTTCACATAACCTCACATCTGAAACCGCGGAGACGCCGACCCGTCCGTGCCGATGACGTCATTGGCGCGTCGGAATGTCCAGAAGAACTTGTTCCTGCGACCTTTTTACAGAGGACGGAAGGTGCAGATCTCGCCATTCCGACCGTGACGGCCTAGTGCGCGAACCCTTACGGGGAACTGTGTAATGAACTTACAAAAAGTTCCGTCCGTCTCGTCCGTCTGATCGGGAGAGGTGGCTCAGGGCATCAACTTATGTCGCTGCAGTGCCTCTGTCAGGGAGGTCCTAGGGTTCGAGACCAGGTGGTGGCAGGCTTTTCGACACTAGCTTGATAGCTGGGTCGAATTCAGTCGCAGTCTGCAGGAGAATTCTAGCGGCCGGCTACCAGGTGAATGCAGGAGCAGTAACCTAAACAACGGGTCACGGATCGCCCGCGATCTTTCCTTCCTCTTCCTTGACCTATTCTCACCTCTTAATTATATACACTTACACACACACACACACACACACACTTACATGCACTACATTACCGCACATTCCGGGAGACCGGTCGGAAGCATAGAGTTTGTCCCAGCTGAGAGAGAAAACCTACTGGTGAGAGATACCAGGTTGGGGAGAACCCCCAAGCTGATGTGTAGGTCGGCACCGGATCTCCCCAGCGATATAATTTTACTGTTATCTCCCGCGATACAAAATATTCACTACACTTACGGGAGTAATGACCTTAGCAGCTGACACGCCCGAAAACTAATAAATCAATCAATTACGATCTTACCACTACTGGAGTGGGACGGTGGGTAGGCGACGGATCTCACCATCCAGCGGAAGAAGATCACCGTCACCTATCGAGATAACTCATGTATTACACTTACGGGCTAATGGCCTTAGCTGATGACGCGCCAGAAATCACTAATCAAGCAATTAAAAGAATTGCCCATCTGTGCTGTACCGTCCGCGCTAAGCTTTAGTGTTGAATCATGACCCGACGACACCCATACACAGCGTGGCCAGTGCCAACGCACAGTGAACAGACTGGTCTGTTTGCGGTAGCCTCTTCATTCGATGACGTGAATGACAGAACTTCATGAATCGCTTCTCAGTTGCAGCAAGAGGAGCTGGAAATTGCATGGCGAGGAAGAAGCATCGCACTTTTTCTGCCCTACGCACTGCTCCAGTGTTTCCTTCTGCAGTTTATCAACTTGAAAGGTTTCTTAGAAGTAGGATCCGATGGCTTGCAAACACGACATCATCAAAACACTTGGAATGACACGTTGTTATCACTAATAGAAATAAAGAAGTCACTTTTTACGTGACCTGCTCGGTATGAATTTATGAAACTTAAACGCTATGAAATTCTAAAAAAGAACAGTAAGATAAATAAGAAAAGAAGGAAAACAAACAAAATAATTAGTGGCCAATAATATAGAGAATAATGAATTAATAATATTTTATTGAAAAATCTAATTTTATAGAACAGATTTCATTAAGTAACAAATATATCTTCAATATTCTAGTTGCACGATGATGGCGTAAAAAATTAACGTTTGCAATTTTCGAAAATTGAGAGTTTAATAAAACTTGAGTCTGTGCCATTATTTTAAGCGTACGTTTCTCTACCACAGGAAACATTTTTAAAAAGGGACATAAGAAAAAGAAATGAGGATATAGAATGGGAGGAATAAGTTTTAGGCGGCGCTGGTGTTGGGTGAGAAAAGCATCAACGGCTTCAGATGAAAGGAAGAGATTCTTCAAGAAAGAACAACCAGTGCTGCTACAGAATGGCACAGACTTTCTCGTACTAGTTACTTTCCTAGTCAATTTATTCTGGGCTAGCTTTTCTGTTTCTCTCCACCCTCTTTCCGGCGCTACCTATCGGTGCCTAAAATACATTTCACATTTGCGCACTTTTTCTCTCTCCTAATAGTTGAATTGAAATAATACTTCAAGAATCATTCAAAAATATCACTTTACTTAACGATTCAAGAATATCACAGAAGAGAGAAACATGTTTTTATATGGAAATCTGCATTTAAAAGTTTGGAAACATTTTTGAAAAAATGAGATTGAGCTTTTTCCAAAATGGGCAATTTTGAGTTCATATTCACAAAAAAGTTTTGTTTTCGAGAAACTTTGTAAGAAAACAATTGAACTACAATATCACACCTGCAACTGCAATTCACAATTGCAATAATGTATTAAAACGCCCGTAATATAAATATTAACGACGTGAGGAATGTATTAAAAATTACTTTGGCGTAATTTAAAAAAAACGAAATAACAAATCAAGATGGTAATAGATGTCACGTTTTTTCGGCAAATTTCTGTCAAAAAAATTACTGTCAGTACAGGAAATTTGAAAAAAAAATTGGAGTTGTTTCGTACACTTGAGGTATAATAAATAGTCATCCTAGTATGATCACTTAGTGTAAGTATCGCGTCCATTTTATTTCCTGCCCTTCGACTGTATATGGAATTTATGTCACGAGTATTTGCTGAATCGACCCGTTATTTCTCGTGTATCGACGAGTGTCTGTCTTCGTGTTTACTTTGACGTTCATTGTAAATGGCACAGAAGGACGCTCCAGGAGCTCATAGCTTTTACTTCATTCTTGGAAATCAGCTCTATTTCAAAACATTTGCGAAGGCGAAGCTTACACACACTATTTTTAACTGCTGCTTGCTATCTCTGTGATTAATCATGATCTTTTGGTTGAAACCTAAATACTTATAACTCTAAAGTGATTGTAATTATTCTGTTCTCTGTAGACTCTACTAAATAATTTAGTGAAGTTGAGGATTCAATTTTTCCACCTTTAATATATATGGTGGCACATTTGTCTGTTCCTAAATACATGTGTATGTCTTTGGTGAATTGCATTTTGATCTCCAACAATCTGCTTAACCCATTCCTGTCTTTTGCAACTAATTTTAAATCCGTGCAGAACACGTTGTACATGGTGTTAAAGTGGACTTAATGTGTCTCCTAGAAAAATACCACACCGAATAGGTTAGATCTCAACATTTTGTTGATTATTTTCAATTACAGTAGAGTACGTCAACTAATCATTAGTTTTTCAATAACTCAATATTTTTGGATGATTTTGTTATTATTAAAATTATAATAATAAATAAGTTTATATATTCAGTATAAAAGGTGTGATAACCAACCTATTTCTTAAATTTTGACTTAATTTTTTTATACGATGGAACAAGGAAAATCTTGTGTTCGAAATTAACCTGACTGTATTGTTCTTTAAGTAGGCCTCGTTACTCTTCAGCGGAGATTTTTCAGGGTAACTTCGGAAGTTTTTTCTCGTTTACTTCCTTTAAAGCAAAAATATCAAACCACAATTTAAGAAACTAGTTGTTTATCAAAACTTGTGTAGGCGGAGTAACACCATCAAATATTTGCATTTTTCAGAGAAAACCGAATCTGTCTCATTGTATTTGTATTTCTCCCGAATTGGTTGATAACTAACAAACCCATAATCACTTGTTCGGAAGTTGCATGTTTTCTTTTAATTTCAGCTACCATCGGAAAATATAGACAACTTTCAGAAGATCAGAGATTGCATAGTTTTCTTTTAATTTCTGCGCGCATTAGAAATTAGAAGTATTGATAAAAGACCATTAAATTTACATTATTTACAAATAAAATAAGTAAAATGTAGGACTGTGACATGTTTTATATTAATCAACTGTTATCAATTTTATGTCATACTTGATGAAGCGGGAATACCAGGCCGAAAACATTGTTTTTTATTTTTATTTTTTAAAGACTAGATAAATAATTACTGGAAAATACGTGTGTGATTACATAAGCACCCAAAATAAAAATCGTTGTCAGACCCAACGACATCACACTTTTTTGTCCATGTATGTCGACGAGCTGAATCCAAATCTGTAGCCAGAATTCTGCCATCACCCTCCAGTTTTTTTTTTCAAATAGCGGAAAAACACCGAGAACTTGTAAATTGTAAATTTCAAGTTTTGGCTTCGGTCGACTGTGATGCTACAAGACACCAAAATTAGTATTTGCACGTGTTTTTCGCGATTTAACAAAATATGGAGGGTGGTGGCGTAATTCTGGATTCACATGTAGGTCAGCTCGTTGACAGACATAGAGAAACAGATGTCAAACTACTTAGGACCTGACAACTTTTTACTTTTCGCCTCACGAAGGAATTTTGTACGAAGAGGAAGTTATGTAATCGCGCGCCGAAAAACGGGAATTTTCGTCAGGAAAACTCATATTTCCGGGCTCTGGTAACGGAAAAGTGGATAAACCCTGCTGCTAAATTTAGAAAACAAATCTTCTAACACGTGGTGTAGCCAGAATCTATATTTTGTAGGTTCTTGATTCACAGAAATCGATTGACAGCAAAACGTCCTTCTGTCTGTTTGTCTGTCTGTCTGTCCGTCTATCTGTCGTGGTCAACGCTACCGCCTAAACCGTTCTGCTGATTTTCTTCAAAATTGATATTCCCTAATCCATCGAATGGACATGTGGCTTTGGGAGTTTCAAACGGATATTTATGTTCTGTGAGCCTCTGTTATATACCAAACGAGGCCACTATGCCCCTTCCCTTCACCTTACGTAATAAAACATTTTATTTCGGTAAATAACGCCATCTGGCAATCCTGTAAAGGCTTCAACATGAAATCAAACGTATACATTAATTTTTATATGACAGTGGTATCCTCTAAAATTATACAAAATCTTCTCTTTTTGTGTTGGTTGTAAACCAGTTTTTCTTCACGCTTGATCCTCGAGATTCACTAGATATCGACTGCATATCTTCTCTCCATCTTTTCTGCGGCCTCTCAGGATTATTCCTTCCTGTTGGTTACATATTCTTGGCTATCTTCACCAGCCTATTACCGCTCATTCGTGTTATATGATTATTCTCTTATTTCTTCTTTTCATATCATTAATTATAATTTCATTAATCATTTTAATTCATTATAATTTCATTAATGATTAATTATAATTTCATTTTCCTTGTAGTATGTTTCTTTTATTTTATGTAAAATGTCATGTAAAGAAAATTCTAGGAACAGTTAATGGGCGTTGATCACTTAATTAAACTCCTATATTGCTGACGTTTCGGAACTTTATTGTTCCCTCCTCAGGGCTTTCTAAGGTGGAATATTGAATAGCATTACACAAAATTGAACCGCCGTATGATATCAAGGACACCTGGCAGTAAACCATCTGGTACCATGTGGCGATTCAATTTTCTGTAAATCCTCAATATTAAACTTTAGAAAGCCCTGAGGAGAGAACAATAAAGTTCCAAAACGTTGGCAAAATACGAGTTTAATGAAGTCACCACCACCTATAATTATTCCTTTAATTGAATCAGCATGAGGAGAAAGGGAACAAGTAAAAAAAACAGATTTTTTTCTTATGTTGGAAAGTTGCTCTTTAAGACAAGGCAAATGGTACTGTGAAGAAAATAATCACGCCATAACAGTGTTTAGACGATCGTTAGTGAATTCACACAGAAAAATTGGACAGGATAATAAAACATGTGACTAATTTTTAATTTTCCCGAGGCTGAAAAGTGGCAAAAAATGGCATGTTCTCTTTCTCCTTAGCACGATTCAATTAATAGTGCGATCGTGAATTGAAGAACTAAGTAAATATAAATGTTTAATTGAAAAAAGGGCCGACAAATGCGGTAGCGGGCTGCAGCGGGCGTCTGGGCGTGCGGGGCAGGGTAGAGTCCCTAGTAGTCCCTAGTCGAGTCCCTAGTCGAGTCCCTAGCCGAGTCCCTAGTCGAGTGCCTAGTCGAGTCCCTAGTCGAGTCCCTAGTCGAGTCCCTAGTAGAGTCCCTAGTCGAGTCCCTAGTAGTCCCTAGTAGAGTCCCTAGTAGAGTCCCTAGTAGAGTCCCTAGTAGAGTCCCTAGTAGAGTCCCTAGTAGACTCCCTAGTAGAGTCCCTAGTAGAGTTCCTAGTAGAGTTCCTAATCGAGTCCCTAGTCGAGTCCCTTGTCGAGTCCCTAGTGGAGTACAAAGAGTAGGGCAACCCGAACGGCCGTCGCCATTTAATATCCTTCCACTCGAAAACCCCGCCAGGCAGCATTCAGGTGTTGAGGACAACTGATAACAATCGAAGGAATTATGAGGAATTTCGAGTATATTATCATGGGGTTTTGGTAGATTGGTGGTTCCTAACTTACCGCTTAGTTCAACTGGATATAAAATGGCGGCACCGGTGGCGCAAAGGAATGCGCTACACTCTGTATCCGGGGACTCTACCCTGCCCCGCCCCGCACGCCCAAACTCCAGCTTCAGCCCACTACCACATTTTTCGACCACTTTTTCAATTAAACATTTCTACTTACATAGTCCTTGAATTCACGACCACACTATTAATTGAATCGTGCTGCGGAGAATGAGAACACGTTATTTCTTGCAACTTTTCATGCTCGGAAACATTAAATAATACTCACACGTGTTATATTATCTTGTCCAATTTTCTGTAAGCAGGGACTCTAGGGCAGGGCAAGGAGCGGCGTGGTGGGCGGCAGAGGCGGCGGAGGAGGCGCTTCAAAGGGGGCGAGGGGCCGCGGGCTGTTTTTGTGAGCGAGTGAATGGGCGCTGTGTGCGGCGCCGGCGACAGACGCCCGCCGGGCGGCGGAGGGGGCGGGGCGGGGCGGGGCCAAGGCGGCACACGCGCGCCGCACGCGCCTCCCGCCCCCTTGCACCCCACCTCCAAAGTCCCCAAGCCCACGCCGGCTACGCCCGCCCCAGTCCTCACCCGCCCCCGCCCTCACTTGCACCAGCCATCGCACGCCCCAACCCTCACCCGCCGCAGCCCTCACCCGGCCCAGCCCTCACCCGGCCCAGCCCTCACCCGCCCCGCCCTCACCCGCCCCAGCCCTCACCCACACCAACCCTCACCCACACCAGCCCTCCGCCCAGCCCTCACCCGCTCCGCCACGCCTCCTCCCACGCCGTCCTCATCCGCTCTCCCATCTTCGCGTACCCTTCCTTCCTCGCCCGCTGCCCGCTTCTGCACTCGCGCTCCTCGCCGGGCTAGCGGTGCTTTTTTCCTTCCCTCCGCCCTCGCTCCCCCCCCCCATCCGGCGTCCCCGTCCACTGACCGCGCTTGTCCCTGTGCGAGCGCCAAGGAGCGCTCTCAGTAGTCGCCCTCGCCCGCCTTCGCCCCCGCGCCCATCTGCTCGCGCCTCCTGCCTCTCTACTGCAGCTCACTCTCTCCCTCTTCCCACCCTGTCGCTTCCCCCCTCCACACTTTCTCCTTCCCCACCGCGTCCCCCTCTATCGCACTTCTTCCAGGCAGAGCACTACAATACCGCATATGCCGGGAGAGGGAGCTGAGAGCTTGTCCCGGCTGGGGTGGTGCCCCGCTGGTGGGAGAGTCCTGGTCAGGGGGAAACCCCACTAGCCGATGGTAGGTCGACGCCGGATCTCGCCATCCAGCGGGGAAAGATCACCACCACACCAAGCAAAAACACGCACTACACTAACGGGACTAATGACCGAAGCAGTTGACGCGCCGGGAATCACTAACAATCAGTGCGAACGCCTCTGCGAGGACTTCACTCTGACTCGCCTGTACCACAACCGCTGCCCTCGCCCACGACTGCCTTCGCGCCCATCCGCTCCCGCTCCTAGCAGTTCTTTCACTGTCCTTTCTACCCACCCTCCTTTCCACCCTCCCCGCTCCCTTCCCTCTCCCCCCCACTGACCGCGATCCACACTGTGCCCCTCTCAGCCTTCGCGTCCGCCTCCGCGCCCTTATAGACGGATTTTCTTCAGGATGAGCCAGTTCGCGTTACAAGTGAACATTCAGAGAAGTATCCCTCCGCCGCAGCGACAGCTGTTCTGCCACGCCCCTTCGCAAAGTGCTAATGGCTCCTGTGAAAACATCCCCATGCAGAAGTCTGAAGAGTTTTGCTGAGGTATATGCACGTACGCGAGTCCCGGAAATATTTAAATTTAATTACGTATGTGGAAAATCTCTTAACACGCTCTCACAATCAGTAAAAGAAAACTGCCACGAATGTAAATAGAAAGAAAAATGATTTGAAGTAGGAAACACGTGCACCGGTACGCATTCAAGTCTCGGTTTTAAAATAAACATAATATTTATCACACAAAAAGTAAATTCAATGTAATGTTAATAGAAAAAAGAATTTTTACAGAAGAGTACATAACACTACACTTCCTAATTTCAATTATTTTTCACGGTGCAATACATTTTTGTCGGACGAGAACATCACAAAAGGAAGCGTCGAAGCCATTTACAAGTTAGCCAATTGCAAACGAACGTATGCAGGAAGGGAGTCTAATGGCCTCGAGGGCACGACGACCACAAAACCTCCAGTTATGTTGCCAGTACTAGCTGTCACATTGGCTCATTCTTAGGAAAATCGTTCTATAACTTTGCTACCACCGCTACCTCTCTTCCTCTCCCTCCTTCACATCCTCCCTCCATGCCTCGCCACGCCCCGCCACACCCCCACCTCGCCGCTCTCGCGCCTGTCTGCCTTCGGGTCCATCAACTCGCGCCTCTAGCTTTGCTACCCCCCTTTCTCCCTCCTCCTCCTCCTCCTACCTTCCCAAAATCCCCCTCCCTCTCTCCCTCTCCTCTGCCCCGCCCTGCCACTCCGCCGCCCCCAACCCTCGCCAGAGAGCATCATAATCCCAGACAGAACGCTCGCCTGCGCCTCGTCCAAAGCCGGGCGTAAGCTCTCCACGGCCGCGCCCAAACAAAGCCCTGGAGGCCTTTGGGCTCCCCGCACCTCCCCTTCCATCACTACACACGAGGTTGGCTCTCAGTCACTGTGTGGCGGCGTTGCATAGTATGAAGACCAAGGAACACTTCTGCCTGCGCCACATACTCTAATACGTTGATTCATTGATTTTTTCGTGTTTCTGGGCACGTCTACTGCATTGGTTATTAGTCCCGTAAGTGTAGTGCATGTTTTCCCTCGGGGGATGGCGGTGATCTTTCCCCGGTTGATGACGAGATCCGGCGCCGACCTATCGTCGGCTAGCGGGGTTTCACTCAACAAGGTATCTCCCACCAACTGGCCACCGCCACAAGCTCTAAGCTCCCGACCGGTCTCCCGGGGTACGTGGTAGTGTATTGCATGTTAGTGTGTGTGTGTGTGTGTGTGTTTGTGTTAGGGAAGAGGATAGGACAAGGAAGAAGAAGGACAGATCGCGCGCGGTCCGTTGCCTGTTTGTTAGGGTACTGCTCCGGCATTCTCCTGGTGTTGGTCGGAGAAAACATCGAATGCCGTGGTTACTGCTATTCGCAGGGATTTTGCAGAAGGTTCTACTAATATTTTAGAACTTCATATACACTTTATAAAAGCACAAAACAGGTTGAGCTGTTTTTATAAATGTTTATAACGTTGCTTATTATAAAACACGTTTGCCAATATATTTGTTAAAGAAAGTTTGATATTATACACGCCATGATACAGAAATAAGTATACTTTTTCAGAGTTACACGGATTCACATTTTTGTTGAGTCTTCGCATGTGAAGTATCTGTCTAGTAGGTCAAAGCCTATCTAGTTAAAAATGCGAATATTACGTAAAAGGACTAGATAGAGAATTAGTTTAAATACTTCTTTATATTCACATTTCCAGGCGTACGTATTTTTTTATAATTTGACCTTATTCGTGCTTTGAAATAACCCAATGGAGTGTGTCATTTTATACTTTCCTAGATGTCTGATAGTTCAAAAATGGATTTCCTACACACAGCACTGCAAACAGGAGTTGTCTAGGTAAAACACTGGTCCTTGGTTGCTGATTTGCATAGCCTGGTCTTCTATTTAAAATGACAGGACAGAGATGTGTTTGCGACATTATATACGTTCTAATGGAGTTCTAGAAAACAATTAAGGATCTCCCAAGAATGATGATTCCAATCTTCAAAGCTTAATTTGTAGATTCATAGTCATACACTTCATCATTTCTAGATGTCTGATAGTTAAAAAATGGATTTGCCACAAACAGCACTGCAAACAGGAGTTGTCTAGGTAAAACACTGGACCTTGGTTGCTGATTTGCATCGCCTGGTCTTCTATTTAAAAAGACAGGACATAGATGCGTTTGAGACATTATATACGTTCTAATGGAGTTCTAGAAAACAATTAAGGATCTCCGAAGAATGAAGATTCCAATCTTCAAAGCTTAATTTGTAGATTCATAGACATACACTATATCGCAACCGAGTACATGGGGAATCCCAGCCCTCAATAAAAATGTATCTTGTGTTTTTACTCTATGACAGTGATTTGTCACACAACCGGCACATACACGAGTACCCAGCACAAATAGAAATGAGAAAAAGTGAGAACGTTAATAAAAAGATAGAATGACAGGCAATATGCCAAGCAGCAACAAACAAGGAAATAACGCCTAAACATCGCTCTGCATTAGAGTAAACCATTTGTCCAAACAATTGCTTGCTTGTCTTTCACAGAAGACCACTAGACTACATATCGCAGAACCTCCTTTTTTGACTACTCCCAATTAGTGGCAAAAAGGGAAAAAGTACGTCATCTAAAGCTCTGCTACTACTACAGCTGCGTTAGGCGACATAATTATAGAGACGGCAAATTATATTATTTGGAAAATGTATTAAATGTGTGCACAAATAGTTAAAGACCACTTAAAAAGGCACTCTAAGAAATTGTCAACTTGCAGAACAACAAAAAAGAAAGTATTAATATCAACTTACTTTCAAGAGATCATTGTTTGATCTCTGAAACGCCAGCAAGGTAAGTATTACTTGTGAACAGTGTGAGTCCTACACTTCGATACACAAGTTCATTTTCATCCCTCACTTCAAAAACTCTAGCACCTACGAATGTGGCTCAGTGCATCAACTGCAGCGCCTCTGCCCGGGAGGTCCTAGGGTTCCAGACGCGACAGTGACAGGATTTTAGACACTAGCTAGGTCGAATTCATCCATTGTCTGGAGAGGAATTCCAGCAGCCAGCTGCTCTCATCGGTAATTTTCCCTGGTTTCTCCGATCCACACCAGGCGAATGCCGGAGGAGTTCCCTAACAAATGGGCCACGGACCTTTCCTTCCTCTTGCATGTCCTACATTGTCCCTTGTCCTTCCTTGTCCTACTTGTACTACACTACCACACCTGCCGGCATACCAGACGGAGACTTAGAACTTGTCCCGGCTGGAGCGGTGCTCCGCTGGTGGGAGATACCTGGTTGGGAAAACCCCGCTAGTGGACGTTGATTGGTATCGAATCATGTTATCCATTTCGGGGAATATCACCGCCACCTCACGTGATTAATACATGCAGTCCACGTACGAGACGAATTAGTTAGTCATTAACGCGCCCAAAATCAATAATCAGACAATTAATCGATCCACTCAGTCGTTTTTAGTCTTCACTAAAAAAAAATTAGTGTTACGCCCTTCTGCATTGAAGGAATGCTGAAGACGTGTTGTTGACATTATTCAAGGATTAAATAATGGCAGTGGTATTTATCAATGTTTTTGTCATTTAAGTTCGCATCAACATCTAGGTCATTAGCGACCACTATTGGAGTTACGTTATGATAACTATGAAGCTGAAACGAAATGGTGATGATAAGGTGTGAAAGGACGAACACAAATACAGCCGTGCCCGTGGCAGGACTCGACCCCACGACCTCTCGGTCCGAGATCACTACGACATTGCTGCCTTAGCGATCTCGGCCGCCGGATCGGCATTTGTCAACTTTGTTTCGGTCATTTCATCCGTTACGCTCTTCTGCTGACGTCATAACTCGGCAACGCACGAGCCGAAGGGCGGCAGCACCTGCGCGCGCGCGGCGGCGGGCGCCAAGCGGTCTAAGTGGAGCGTCCGCAGTGCAAGCGGTCTAAGTGGAGCGCCCGCAGTGCAAGCGGTCTAAGTGCAGCGTCCGGCGGCCACCAGCAGCCACGCTCGCTTTCGCAAGTGCGTGCGCGCCGCCGCCGCTTTCTCCAAGGCAGCTACCGGGAGCGGTAGCTCAGTGCATCAACTGATGTCACTGCAGCGCTTCTGACCGGGAGGTCCTAGGTTACACCCCACGGCGGCAGGATTTTCCACACTACCTACACAGTTAGGTCGAATTCAATCGCTCTCTGGAAGAGAGGGCTGCTCTGATCAGTAGTTTTCCGTGGTTTCTCCGATCAACACCAGGCGAATGCCGGAGCAGCACCCTATCAAACGGGCCACGGACCGCGCGCGATCTGTCCTTCCTCTTCCTTGTCCTATCCTTTCCCCTTACACACACACTTACACTAACATGCACTACACTACCACATATTCCGGGAGACCGGTCGGGAGCTTAGAGCTTGTCCCGGCTGGGGCGGTGCCCCGCTGGTGGAAGAGTCCTGGTTAGGGGGAAACCCCACTAGCCGACGGTAGGTCGGCGCCGGATCTCGCCATCCAGCGGGGAAAACACCTCCATCTCCCGAGAAAAAATATGCACTACACTAACGGGACTAATGACCGAAGCTGTTGACGCGCCCGGAAACACGAAAAAATTAATCAATCAATCAATCGAAGGCAGCTCAGCAAAAAGGGGAAATGGAACGCCAGTGGAGTCCGCAATCGACGGTCCCGGGTTTTCGGCTGTCTGTACCTGGGTGGAATTCAAGCGCGCTCTGCAGGTTTTCCGTGGTTTCTCCGATTAAAACCGCGCGAATGCCAGAGCTGAAACAAACGGGTCACGAACCACGCGCCATTTTTGTTGTCCTACCCTCACTTTCTTACTACCTTACTGCCTTACTTACTTTACTATCTTACACGTTCTCTCTACTTCTTACCCGTCCACCCTACCTCTTCCTTGTCCTACTCTCACCCCTTACTTACACACACGCTCACATGCACCACGCTAAGGCCGGGAGGCCAGACGGAAGATTGGAGCTTGTCCCGGCTTGGGCGGTGCCCCGCTGGTGGGAGAGTCCTGCTTAGGGGGAAACCCAACTAGCCAACGGTAGGTCGGTGCCGGATCTCACCATCCAGTAGACGAAAACAATCGCAACCTCCCGCGATAAAACAGGCACTACACTTACGGTACTGTCAACTTTATCAGCTGACGCGCATGTAGAAACTAATGAATCAACCAAAACCACTGAACTGAAATCGGTGTATGAACGTATTTCCAGCAGGCACAACAAACCAACGTCAACCACATTTATTGTATTTCTGGCAACTTACTGGGATCGAACCCGGGGCTCCCAGAGACTGGTGTGCTGGAATCGTAAAGATTTTTCTTACTCCGGGTATTTGAGGCGGTGAGTGCTGACAAGATAAGTAGTTCTTCTTTATGAAACACGCGCATCGCTCGAGTGTTTCGTGTGTCCCTTCGCTTTCGTCGCAGCGAGGGGCGTGGGTGGGGGCGGGGGTCGGGCGTGGGTGGGGCGGGGGTGGGGCGGGGTGGGGCGGGGGTGGGGCGGGGGTAGAGCGCAGGTGGGGGCGTCAGAAGCGAGAGCGAGCGGAGGGTCGCAGCGGTTGAGTGGTCGAAGCCAAAGCGATGGCGAGAGGGGGGGGGCAAGACGGAGGAAGGCGACGGAGGGGGGGGTAGAGGCGGGCAGTGATTGAAGGCGGGGTCGGTGACCAAGGTGCAGGTTACTGTCGAATCCGGTTATAGTGAACTCGGATATAGTGAACCCTCGGTTATAGTGAACTGAAGTCACAGGCTCCGTTTTACTTACATTACAAGTAAGCATATGAAGATTTGGTTATAATGAATCTGAACCTCGGCTAAAGTGAACGTACGACGATTGTTAGGGTACGTCTGTCACGGTACGTCTGTAGGGTACGTTTGTTAGAGTACGTCTGTTAGGGTACGTCTGTTAGGGTACGTCTGTTAGGGTACGTCTGTTAGGGTACGTCTGTTAGGGTACGTCTGTTAGGGTACGTCTGTTAGGGTACGTCTGTTAGGGTACGTTGGTTAGAGTACGTTCGTTAGGGTACATTTGTTAGGGTGACAGAATCCCGGTGAAACCACCGCCGCGAGCGGCCGTCGCCAGCCGCAGCGGCGGAGGAGTGATCGGCGGGGCAGGCGGGGGAGGGGGGCCGGTTGGGGCGGGGGCGGGGGCGAGTGCCGCAAATAGCCCCCTCGCCGATGCACTCGCGGCGGCACGTCCCGCACGCCCGCGCGCGTGCGTCCAGCCACAACAACCGGCGGCGGCGCACGCGCCCACACGCGCCCACACGCGCCCGCACGGCCCCGCCACGCAGCCAGCAGCGCAGCGACGAGCGGACTGCGCTGGCACAATTGCTGCTCCTCGCAACCACACTCAGCACTACGTCTTTGACTCGGTGAATAGGCTGATAAGTCGAAACAACTTAAATTTACAGGGGTGCGGAAAATAAATTTAAACTAATCATATAAATCAGTGATTAAAGATGTAGACAAAACCTACATACCAAAATAAACTCACCCAGAATTCTTTTCGGTGGCAGAAGGACAGGCTGCAGATATACTTAGTGTTTAGCCGACTGGACATTCAGACCTATAAGTTTATTCCCCACGTTATCCAAAATTTTTGAAAAAATAATTCTCAACAGACTAAAAGAACACTTACAAGCAACCAAAGCCATACCAAAGGAACAATTCGGATTCACTGAAAAACTTTCTACACTACACCAACTCCTCCGCATTACCGAACATCTTTATTCATCATTTCAAAAAAAATATCACACAGTAGCAGTTTTCATCGACATAACACAGGCGTTTGATCGGACGTGGCATGAAGGTCTCTTATACAAAATAAAAAAAATAGGCACTCCACATTATATCCAGTCCATCATTCAAAGTTTCATCAGTAACAGGACCTTTTCCGTAAATGTAAACAACCACCATTCCAACCCAAGACCAATTTTAGCAGGACTACCACAAGGATTACCTCTATCACCTACTTTATTTAATTTATATGTTGCAGACATTCCCAAACTCAACAACATCCACATTGCACAATTCGCGGATGATACAGCCTTCTATAACTCCGGTCTTTCACTTACTGATTGCAGCAACAAAGTTCAATTGTACCTTAACCTAATAGACAGCTGGGCTTCAAAATATAAAATCCAACTCAACCCAACCAAAACGGCCGCCAAGATCTTCACACTCCGTCCACACTCACCCCCACGACCACTCATGCTAAACAATACACACATCAACTGGCTCCCTCTTAATACCCCAATCAAATACTTAGGACTGAACATGGACACAAAACTCAATTGGAAGCAGCATATAGATGCCAAAATCATTCAAGCCAAAATCAAATTAATACAACTAAAGCCATTAATACACAGATCCAGCCCATTATCATATAATTCAGCATTATTAATATTTAAAACAATAATAAGACCCTTGCCTGCCCATACGCCTGCCCAATCTGGTTAAATGCAGCAAAAACCAACCAAAGGAAATTACAAATCATACAAAACCAATTCCTCAGAATTATCTCAAACGCTCCCTGGTATGTCACCAACAAACAGTTACACAACGAATTCGACCTAGAGACTATAGACCATCACATCACATATCTAGCCACCAACTTCTTCTCAAACATATCCAAAATCCCTTCATTAGCAGTTCACAGACTCGGCAAAAACCCATCACATAGAACCCGAATACAAAATAAGTTTCCATTCCACATCTTTCTCAAAAAATTCTCTGATATAGATCCCGACTAGAGGAGCCCCATGGGTAACCTCAACCCTAGTATTAGTTTTAAGTTTAAATTTAAGTTAGTATTAAGCCATCATACATATGTAGAGTTATTTCAACTGAGCTATGTATTCACCATCTATGGCAAATAAATGAAAAAAAAAAGCCGACTGGACATTTTTATAAAGGATTTTTCATTTATAGTGAATATAAAATGTATTTCATTTGTTGATTTATGAGTATAATTAATATTTATAACGTAAACTGTTAATATTCGATAATGGCTTTCGTGAGTTTAAAAAATTAGTTAAAAAGAATGTGAATATTTATGACGAGTTAGTCGGGTTACGGTAACACAACAGTTTGTTTTTCATATTTTAGTATGCTGTAGCGCACCCAAGGGGAGAGGGGAGGTCCCATAGCACTACAACCCCACCTCCCTTGGTATCATACCAAGAATATCAGAGAGTTGCTGTTCGCAACTCGTGAGTAGCAAATATATAATGGTGGGCGGTCTCTTCCTTGGAGTCTTCATGTTGCGTGATGTCAGATTTGTCGTAGGCAGTGACATGCTCAGCAGTGAGAGCAATAACTGTTGTTATTGAATAGTATTTCTTTTATCAAAACAATAATTTCGTTTGCACCATGAATAAGTGATTGCCGATGTTTCAATCACCTCATGCATCAGTAAACCGACCAGTTTTTGAGTCTGTACTAATCTTCAGCATAATGGTTGTAATATATTATTCCAAACTAATTACATCCACAAAATGACTGGACAAAGTAATGCGAGTTCAAAAGAATTTGTTGCAAAAACAATTAGTGATATTTTATAACTACATACTCATTAATCACAATTACTTGGTAACAGATCACACTCATAAAACAACAGAAGAACAGAAAAAAGAGACGGGGTGTAGAAGAGTTTAGAATGGAGGGATAGACAGTGATAGAGGGTCTTTTCGCTCAATGCAGCCGCAGAGTAGCCAAGAATGTCGGATTTAAGAATGCCGAAGTTTTAAAAGAGAGAAGAATTTACGTGGAATGGTCATCCAATAATTAAGCATAGGGAACACAGAGACCTATATGTTTTCATTCTACATTTCCGACCAGAATATTAATAGTATGTGAGGAAATTTCTCAGAGTAGAGTCGTAAAATAATGATGCAGTTTGAATCAAATAATCTTTTCACAAAACTCTCATTCAATTATTCAAATTAATGAAATTCAGTTATTTAATGAGACAAATGGTTTTGAAAACGGGCATACAAGAGTACGTATGCATGTATATTCTCCGTATGTGCGGAGAACATTTATTGAGAGACGAGTTCTCGAAAATGCCGTATTGGCAGCACTAGGGAACAACCGACGGAATATCAATGACATTCTGCCTCGAGCCAATGAATCACGTCAGAGGCGTATCTATTATTTATTATTCGTTCTACAACGTCATGGTTCATCTGAGTAACCTCGCCCTCAGTGAGATAAAGTGATTTATTAGTTTCAACGTCTTTGCATTCTTAAATGAATGTGTTGATACATTCTGAACAATGAAGGAACCCTAAGAGATGAGACTCTTCCTGAGGGATTGTACCAGCAATCAGAAATGGTAATGGAGCAGAAGAAATTATATGGTCTGAAAAATCCAGGCTTCAAAAATCTGTTCTTGTATTGTCAATGAGTAGGTAAGTGTAAATATAAAGTTTTGCTGTAAAGCAAGATGTATAGCGGAAAGTGCCTCACATGTGAGGTATGAAAATGATACAAAAATTGAATACTCTTTCATTAAAGTTCGCGATTCCTAACTAAGTATGCTTCCCAAAACTGTTATCAGTTCGTCCTAATTTATAATTTTTATTCTCAGAAATACATCATTTCTGTAACTCTCATTATAACATTAAATAAAGACTCTACGTTACAAAAAAAATTAAACATCGCTTAACAGTTCAAAACAGCAAGAAAAAGAAGAAACCATAAGAACATTCTCAGGTACTTTAATATGTCAAAATAAGGATTTGAAATTAAAATCGGGTTATAATTTGGCAATTTCCATGCCTAATTACAATACTGAAACTGGCTGAATAGGTGAAAGAATAAAGTTAACAATTATGAAGGAAGTACAAATTTAATGAATTACAGTTGAAAATTCACTGGATTATTTAAATAATTTTTGTAAACAAAATGATTATTTAATTTTAATATAGTCTATTTTATTTTTAGTTTTAAACTGAAAGTTATTGAAATATATTCCTTTATGGTAGCGTAAAAACAGCACATCTGTGTCATATTATTGGTAACGATTTTTTAATATTATAATATTGCAACTTTTTCCTGTTAACACTTCAGTTCTCACTTGAAGAACTTCCTTCAGCAAACGAAACGCAAGAGATTCGAAGAAAATCTTTAATTTTTTTTAAAATTCAAAGTTTAAATAAAAATGACTTTTTTCTATTGAATTCTATTGCGATCTGTTCTTACAAAACGTTTATAGATACAGATAAACAATTTCTCATTACACCGGACGCCTAAAGTGTTGACTTCGTCAAATCTGGACATCGATTTTTTGCAACATTTCATAACCGTAAACTAAAAATGTACCAGTATACGAGAATGAAAAATTAACTTTGCAATTATGAGAGGAAACATGACTGTCCGTAATCTGTTCCAGGCACTATCTCTTTCTCTCCCTCTGTTTCCATTCCCTTTCTCTTTGCAATTGCACTGTCTCTGCCTCCTACGGACAGGAATCTCTTGTGGTCACAGGGGAAGAGCTATCCTGTGTCTTTCAACATGGTTGGGTCAAGACTGTAATGGAGAATTTGTCGCGGTCAATGCATTAATCCGTAATGCGAAAACTTTGGGTCCCTTTTTAAGCATATTGCGCGCACGGAGAAGTGTGATACTTGAGACAGTTAAAATTTATATAGAGAAAGAGTGCAGAAAACTAAAATATATACATAATTGTGTTACAAATATCTTAAATTAAGTAAAATAATATAGCGTGCAGATGCAATCTGCAACACGTTGGAAAACCCTACTATCGTGCATCGTACATATCCCGGAGACAATGCGTTTTAGAGCCTTAAAAACTGATTTTCGTGTCCACTAGGGAACATAAGTTTTGTTTTCTATGCCATAATGTACAAAACGAGACATTCTTAGACGTTTTATTCCAAACTTAGCGTTGAAGAGAAATGCTTCATGCCATATTTGCATTTGTGTACCTAAAAAACATATCATTAACAATAGTAGTAATATTAATGTTTACGCGTAAACGATATTAGTTGTTACAAAGGTAGATAGAGTTGTTACTTTTTCACTTAACATAATATTACTCATACATTGCTCTGTTGTCGGTTGAAGCCACGAGACTACAAGTTGTTTCCGTTGAATTTCTCAGCCACGTGGCAGGAGCGAGAAGTCCACTGATCGCCCTGCTTTCAGATTGAGGTTTTCAAAATGAACAGGCGTTGCAGGGAATTAGCACAAACAACGCCCGCTAATGAGAAAGTGTACCCTTTCGGGAGGGACATAACGGAACAATCCCTAAAAAATATAAGCCAGTATTATACAGGAATATTATTCTACAAAAGAACCGCAGTAACGTTAAAGTTTTGAAAAAATAATGAATTACTCTCGAATTTAGAGCACTTGGCGACCACTAGTAAATATTACTGCCTCGTCATCCTCCTGGAATGGAACAGCATTCCACGAAAGAGACATATCAGAGAAGCACCAGTAATCAGGAGGTGCAGTAGAGATATCCCACAAATGTTTAATTATTCTCCGGTGCTTTGTGAATCGATTTTGCACATTAGAACGCTCGCATAATAGCACAAAAAGGAAAAAATTGCACTGCACCCACGAGAAGTTCCTGGAAGTGTCACCAGAATCGCGGTCGTCAAACTGGATGTTATCTGCACAAAAAATGACACATTTTCCGTATTACTGTACAGATTACATTCACTTTTGGAACGATGTCACTTTTCTGGTGGTCCGTAACTTTTCTGGAACGATGAAAAAAATTACCGTACAAAAAGGGGCTTCATAACTGATTAATATAAAGCAACGAGAGTGTCTTCAGGTAGTAAATAAATAAATAAGATAAATGTAATTAAAAATATAAATAAAATAATAAATATAAAGTAATAACTCCTGTATAAAGCCGGTATCGACAATCCACTACCGTCGGGAATGGAACCTAAAACATGCATCTCCAATTTCAATCCTGTCACTTAAGCGAACTCTAACTCACTGGCTTAGGTAGCTCAGGGCATCAACTGATGTCACTGCAGTGCCTCTGAAGTTGCGACGGGGGTAGGATTTTCGACACTACATAGACATCTAAGTCGATTTCAGCCGCTGTCTGGAAGAGAATTCTATCAGCCGGCTGCTCTGATCGGTAGTTTTCCGTGATTTCTCCGATCAACACGAGGGGAATGCCGGAGCAGTACCCTACCAAACGGGCCACGGACCGCGCGCGATCTTTCCTTCCTCTTCCTTGTCCTCTCCTCTCCCCTTACACACACACTTACACTAACATGCACTACACTACCACATATTCCGGGAGACCGGTCGGGACCTTAGAGCTCGTCCCGGCTGGGGCGGTGCCCCGCTGGTGGGAGGTACCTGGTTAGGGGGAAACCCCACTAGCCGACGGTAGGTCGGCGCCGGATCTCGCCATCCAGCGGGGGAAGATCACCGCCATCTCCCGAGAAAAAACATGCACTACACTAACGGGACTAATGACCACAGTAGTTGATGCGCCCGGAAACACGAAAAAATCAATCAATCACTAATCAATCAATTAATGACAATCACGTCATTTCTGCGAACTCTATCGCATCGCTCGTTATTGATTAGAAGCGAAATATTTGTACGCGCAGTGGAGCAGAGTCGGGTCGCAGCGTCGTGTCCGATTGAGTGCGGATGACACCGAAGCCTCGTGGGCTCAGCGCGCACGCAGGAGAATTCTTTTTCTCTTTGGCTGCGGTGAACCGCAGGAGGCCTTGCCAGGGACCTCGCCACCACGCCCACTCCTTCACCCGGAAGTCATCGCCCCCCCCCCCACACACACACACGGCTTAGGAAAACGATGACTCTTCGACAGGCCCCAATGCAGCTGGAACATCGCTCGGGGACCCATGAGGTCGAACTAGGAATGCAACATTGATGTTGATGTTTTCAAAACATTGATGTTGATGTTTTCAAAACATCGATGTTGATGTTTTCAAAACATTGATGTTGATTTTTTCAAAACATTGATGTTGATTTTTTCAAAACATTGATGTTGATGTTTTCAAAACATTGATGTTGATGTTTTCAAAACATTGATGCTGATGTTTTCAAAACATCGATGTTGATGTTTTCAAAACATTGATGTTTCTATCAAAATATCGATGTTTTAATCATCGATGTTTAGAAGCCCATATTTTCAGAACATCGATGTTTAATGCCCGATGTTTTTACGGTTACGTTTTCTTCGTGAATGAAAAATTCCCATAGTCACAATTCTATAAAAAAAGTTAAAATATGAAATAATAACTGATAGTACTTTTGACTGCTTTTGAACCACATGAACGCGGTATGTACTACTTTCATTTAAGGGACAATTATTCCTCGCCCGAAATGATGATAATGATGCCCTGTTATTTCCTTGGTGTTTTCTGGCATTTCGCACATGGAGAGGTGTTTTTATTTATAAAATGACAAATATTTTATATTATTTTATATTAATATTAATTTTAATTATAAAATAAGATGCATGACCATTATTAAATTAAATTTTGTTACGCACCAATTTAATGTCAAAGGTTACTAAACATACTTTAAAATATCGATGTACAAAAGCATCGATGGTTTTTGGTCGATGAATTTTGAACATCGATATTTTAATTTTAAACATCGATGCTAGGCGGCATCTACGAGTATGCTTTATTGTGAACATCTCATCACTAGATACTACGCGTCCCGTCATTTGTATTGTATTTTCAACATTCATTTAATTTTTAGCGTAACTTAATTATGTGTTTTCTTAATGTGAAAGTTGGTATAATTTCAAAATCAAAAGTCCCTGTTGGAGGCTCCGCTCTTCGCAGTGATACAGTGCGCCAGAAAAGTCTCTCGGCGCCGAGCCGAGTCAGGGCCTCCTATTATAAATTCCATTTGTGTTGGTAGCAACCAGATCACTGGGAAACAAGTGAAGGGGAAAACACAGCCAACATATGTTTTGATTGTTGATGAGTACGCAACTTACGTTTTTTATGGTTACAAACAGCAGCTCGTGCTACCAACAAATTTCTTTTGCTCGCACTCTAACCAGCACGGAACAACAGCGGGAGATTTTCCTGTCGAACTGTAGAAGGAATCAGCAACTTTGTTTGAAATGTGATCTATTGCAATCATACCTAGAACTAGTGGTGTTACAACAGCACTTTCTTTCTCGTATTATTGACCCCTCCACGTATATCCCCCACCATTGTAGCACCACCTCAGCCGGGAGAAGCTCTAAGCCCCCGACTGGTCTCCCGGCATTTCTGTAGTGTATTGCATCTTAGTGTGAAAGGAAGGAGTGAGAATATGACAAGGAAGGGGAAAGAAAGATCGCGCGCAGTCCGTGGCCCATTTGTCATGGTATAGCTTCTGCATTCCCCTTGTGTTAATCGACAGCCACTGAATTCCGTCTAGCCGTATAGCCAGTGATGAAAATTCCGCCACTGTCGGAACTCAGACCCTAGCACCTCCAGGTCTGAGTCGCAGAACTGCCAACAATATTTTTTCCTTAACTCCCTCAGCCGGAAAATGGAGGTTAGAGGAGTCCTCGAGTCCTATCCTTTCTCTTCCAAAGTCGAACGATGTTAGGATAAGGGAGTCAGAGAGACAGGGAAAGACAGTCAGAGAGCGAGAGAGAGCGAGACAGAGTGAGAGAGAGAGAGAGAAAGAGAGAACGAGAGAGCGAGAGAGAGCGAGAGAGAGCGAGAGAGAGCGAGAGAGAGCGAGAGAGAGAGCGAGAGAGAGCGAGAGAGAGCGAGTCAGAGAGACAGACAGAGTGAGGGAGACAGAGAGAGACAGAGAGAGACAAAGAGAGACAGAGAGACGGAGAGAGTCAGAGAGACAGGCTGAGAGAGATAGACAGAGAGGGACAGACAGAGATAGAGAGAGAGAGAGACCGACAGAGAGAGATAAAGACAGACATAGAGACAGAGAGAGAGTGAGTCAGAGAGACAGACAGAGAGAGAGAGACCGACAGAGAGACAGAGAGAGACAAAGAGAGATAGAGCCAGAGAGACAGACACAGAGAGAGAGAGAGAGAGAGAGAGAGAGAGAGCGAGAGCGAGAGAGAGCATTTAAACATTTCTTGGGAACTATTTGGACAATATCCAACGACACATCGGAGGCAACCGATAGCCTTACAGAAATTCACAGCTGAGCTGAAGTGGGACAAAGCTCCTTTGACGTTCATTTGGCCATGAACGTTATGCAACCCAAAACACATTTTTTTGATATTTCACCCATATTTAAAACCCGTTGATGGCTCAAGCGTTGGATTTCAAAAGCGTCTGCCGGAAGTCGATTTTCGACAGCCTTTGACTCCAGCGGCCGTCCTCGGCCTGGAAAACGAACGAACGTCTTCCTGGTAGTCGAGCCGTCTTTGTCTCGCGTCCCTGACTGCGACCTATGGGTAACTCATGGGTTACGTTGAGAAATCTTCTAATTTTGATGCATTTTTTTAAGTTCTATTGCAAATCTTAAAAACGTTCTAAATAAATAAATAAATGTCCGTTTGGCTCAGGGCATTTAGTCTGCTCTTCCGCCTGACCACTTTCAAAATTTATATTACAATAGAGCATAATAAAGGAAGTCATTCAATGAAAAATACGTACGCAATTCGGATGAAGGTTTTTCTCAAATAGAAGACAGGAGTGAAAGCGAGAGAGGAAGAGTGATAGAATTTGTGTGATTAAATGTATTAATTTCAAGTTACGGATGTATCTAAAAAATTACTCACGTATCAGGTTGAACACTAGATTTTACTCAAGTTTAGAGTAATTATCTTTTTGTGACGTAGCAAGTGAAGTAAGAAGAGGATCGGGAAAAAAGAAGGAAAAAATTAAATAAGTGATATATTAATATGTTCAACTAATTGTTTCAAAGAGGTTTTGAATAAGCTAAAATTGCATACGTATTTTTGAGTTACCCCCAGAAAAAAACAGAAAGGGAGGGAATCTCCTCAACATACAAGCGAAAACACATCAAATCTAGAGTTCAAGCCCTGAGAGAAACTGAAAACATTAAGAGATAATTGAAAATTATTTTACATGCATTCCATAATAAAAAACAATAATATTACATAGCCATCTATTGGCGAAGATCGTTTCGAGTAATTTGATTTAGTCAGTCATTGCCCTTCGTCCCTTCGGTCAGGGGTTCGGCTTCGGTAGAGCCTGGGGTTCCCAGTCGGACACCCATCCAAAAACCCGCGGAGTCTCGAATTGGTAAACCTCCATGACTTCACGGAACATTACTTCCCCTGCCTTGTCCTATCCTCAGCTCTTAATTAAACACATTTACACTTACATGCATTACACTATTACCCTTATGGAGACCAGCCGGGAGCTCCCTGGAAGGAGATACCGGGTTGGGAAAATCCCACTAGCGAACGTTTAGATCCGCATCGAATCATTCAGAGGGGAAAGATCACAACCACGTCCCAAGGGAAAAACACGCGCTATACTTACGGGACTAATGAACTTAGCAGTTGACGCCCGTAAACGAGAGATTATCAACCAATCAATTAGCTCGATCAATACCAGACGAAGTATCCTAAAAACAGGCCACTGACAGCGCGTGATCTTCCCTTTCTCAACCTTGTCGCCTCCTCCCCTCATACAAACACACACTTACATGCACAACAATTACATCCAGTGCTTACAGCGTGTCCCATCTGGGGGCGGAGCCGCGATAGGGGTGACACTGGGGGGGAACATCGCAAACTGACGGGTTGGTTGACGCCAAATCTCTCGTTCCAGCGGGCAAGAAATGCCTCTACCATCCGGGGTAAAAACATGCACAAGATTGATTGATTTATTTCGTGTTTCCGGGCGCGTCAACTGCTTCGGTCATTAGTCCCGTAAGTGTAGTGCATGTTTTTCTCTCTCGGGAGATGGTGGTGAGCTTCCCCCGCTGGATGGCGAGATCCGGCGCCGACCTACCGTCGGCTAGTGGGGGTTCCCCCTAACCAGGACTCTCCCACCAGCGGGGCACCGCCCCAGCCGGGACAAGCTCTAAGCTCCCGACCGGTCTCCTGGAATATGTGGTAGTGTAGTGCATGTTAGTGTAAGTGTGTGTGTAAGGGGAGAGGATAGGACAAGGAAGAGGAAGGACATATCGCGCGCGGTCCGTGGCCCGTTTTCTAGGGTACTGCTCCGTCATTCGCCTGGTGTTGATCGGAGAAACCACGGAAAACTACCATGCACAAGACATACGGGTCTAATGACCACAGCAGTTGATAGGCTCGAAATCTTCAGTCGATCTCTCAGTCGACTAATGAATCTGCTCCGTATTCTGCTAAATAATGCGGATGTTTTGCATTACAGTAAACTAATTTCACTTTTGCTGTCTAATCGTAAGTAAGAATTCATTGAAACTATTCCAGCTACTTGCAAAAAAGATGCTTCTGAGAAGAGTCACTTGCATCATTCAACGAAAATTGTTACAGATTATAAATTGTCCTATTTACAAACCACAGTTATCCTACTCCCGTTTTAAGTTTTCTGCGTCTGTGGGTGGTCTTAGCTAGTACGTTTCAAGGCCAACCCTGATAGTTTTCCATTTTGGTTGCTTTGCGTACTACGTCTTGAAGAGAGCACACAGTTGTGCCGCCTTTCTACAAATGGTTCCCACTTGGCATTCGTCCCATTGCTTTTGGTCGCGAATTTGGTCGCTTTTTACTGCTCTCGGTTTCCTGCTTTAATCTTTCCTTCCCTATAAGGATTCCAGCAACTACTCCGTATTCCATTATGCAACGAAACAAGGAAATGCAGGCTAGTTTTTTCGTGTTGTTCTTTTCGTAAAATGCGCACAACAAAATGAAGTGTTTTGTAAATCTCTTTGTAGTATATCTGACCGATCAGCTCACCTTGGAATTTCTCTGCCCAGAGACTTCCAAAAGTCCGTACCTCCGGTACCAACCATTGTATATTAAAATTCTCCCTGTGGTGGAGCTTTTGAAAAACGAATTGTTTTGTTTTTATCACGATTTATATTCATTCCACGTCTCTGAGACCATTATATCAATTCGTCACTATCTCTTTGGGATTCATTAATGGTGGCTTCATCTTTGATTTTTCGATAAACGAAAACGCCCGCGTGGAGTATGATTATCGATCAATTTTGGAGCCAATATCTTTAAAATAGATGTGCATCAGAAAAAGGAGCGGTTCTGGAACATGCTTCATTGAGGATGCCACATCTCACAAAACTCGTCGGATAGAAAATCATCAATACAGTCCGTATTTTTTCCTTTTTCAGGATTTTTCAAAATTGAAGAAACCCCTGTCCATCTGGCTCTAATTAAAGATTTGAAATTTTGAGAAATATTCTTTAAAATTTGGGAGTACTTTACGTGAAGCCCCCTGAACATCTTCAAAATTTTCTCAAGAACGGATCCAAATTTTTTTCTTAAATTTCTTGTAATAATGGAGTAAAATACACTCATAAATGTGGTATAGGTCCGATTTACATGGTTAACTCTGAATTTTCGAAAATTGCAAAACTTTTTCGGCGTCTTCCTACAACTACAAAATTGAACACAGAGATGTTTCCTTCAAATGAAATTTGTTTTCCACAAATAGTTCTTTCATTGAGGTCATGTACATTTTTTTGAAAATTGTATTAGTTTTCGTGCAATAGTGCGTGCAATATTTTCAACTTAAAAAACTAACAAAAACAAGATTTTTTCAAAAACGCCTCCAATTTTTTCCTTAAATTTTTGGTAGAGGTGGTGCCAAATGTGCCCTATACGATTTCATAAACGCTATATAGCTCTATTCCTTTGTTTTTTGAAAATGTATAGTGTAATGCATGTTAGTGGAAGTGTGTGTGTGTGTAGGGGGGGATAGGACAAGGAAGGGGAAGGACAGATCGTCCGCGGTCCGTGGCCCATTTGGTAGGGTACTGCTCCGGCATTCGCATGGTGTTGATCGGTGAAACCACGGAAAACTACCGATCAGATCAGCCGACCGCTAGAATTCTCGTCCAGACAGCGAGTGGATTCGACCTAGCTGAAAAGCCAGTGTCGAAAATCTTGCCGCCTTCAGTACTGAACCTAGGACCTTCAAAGTCAGAGGCGCTGCAGGGACATAAGTTGATGCACTGAGCTACCGCTCCAGGTCCCGGCAAGGAATTGAAAACTCCGAAGGTTTCCCAGTTCTCTGGCATAACTCACATCGATAGAGCCAAGAGAGCACAGCGAGAAGGCGGGTTGGGGGACCGTGCCCCCGGGGTTATCTCAGCCCAGATGGCCCCCAGTTGGATCTCGGTGTCGTCGTGGCTATGTCACCACTGAGGAGAAGTTGAAGTCGTGCATGCGCCTCCGATACCAACCCGCACAGCTGATAAGCTGCGAGCTGGCGAAACGGCTCCAAGTTATGGGCAGGTGTTCTTAAAGAGTTATTCTTTTTAGTGTATCTACATGCCAGTTTCACAGTGCGTCTTACTTAGGTTATGGAGGAGGAAATATGCCAAAAAGCTAGGTAGCCTCCCTGGAGCCCTGAAAACTCCTTTGTTTATGCAAAGAGTAAAGAAAGCTGCCGTCCCAGTACACAATACAATGTCACCTCTCGCATAATGAATGTTGACTAAATTATGAATGTGACTGAATTATGAATAAATTTCCTGTGATAGTGCTTCGCATTTCGTGAATTCTTCGGCGTCCCTTAGGCTAAGTGGTTGATGCTTGTGTATATTATTATCGTTTGATTTTGATTTATTTTTATTTATATATCATAAAAAACTTTAACTGTTTATGACATGTGAGGATAAAGTATAATTTCCGCACTCTTAGTTGAGCTCCATAATCCTTGCCTCACTCTTCTACTATACATAGTTCCATTATGGTTAAATGTTTTAACAACCCTGGCTCGTACCATTTGAAAACCAGGCATTTTTGACTGCCTAGAAGTAGAAAACGTATGTGTATTACCAAACAAACTACAGATTTGGTTATTAGTGTTGCTCATTCACTTTATATAATTGCGAATAAAAATTCGAGCAAATCAATTATTTTTAACTATTATTATTTTTAACAAAATAAAAAAGTCGATTAATTTATCTGTCTGAAATTATTCATTGTCGTAATACTACGGGTACGTAGTACTACGAGTATTCATAAGTAAATATATTGAAAAGAATATAACCTGTTGTACGATATATATACTGTTCATTCATGTTTGTTTTTTATTTTGTTTTATTTTAGGTAAAAAAATGAGTTGAAAACTGTGTGTGACGTGCTACAGGGAGAAGTGAATTCTGTCCACGTTTTCAAAATTCTGTGATCCCATGCCTAAGCCATATACTAAATGAATTTTGAATATAGAAAAAAAAGAGCGTTTTTTGCCAGGATTGTGAACAAAAGTATTCGCTCCGACGAAATAAAATCTATTTTCAAGGGCAAATCAGCAATAAATTTGCGCTCTTTTCCCTCTTCATGTCCTTCATCAAAGAATAATACTTCCTGCCGCGACAACATAGAGAACGATAATTTGACTAACTACATGTTTTATGAACAACTATATGTTTTATTGCGTATTTTAAGTACGTTTATATTTTGTAATTTTTAACCCCTGAATCATTTTATGTAAATAAATATACTTTTTGGCAAAAATGTGTAAAGTGCAAAGTGTTAGTTCTACTATCCCCTTTTATTGAATCTACGGCCCAACGCATTGAAACGTTCAGCTGTCGATATTTCTTCTGTAGTATTTGAATCAGCGATTACAATTAACAGTGTGTTTTTTGAGAGAGTAAGAGGGTAGGTTCGTAGGGGCAGGAGTAGCCTTGGAACCTAATCCCTCGGTGAAACCTCCTTCGGAAGTAACATATAAATAAGTCAGTGGCCTGACTGTACGGGAAATATAAATAAATCAATGTCCAAACCCCTTTCATTAATTTCTCGATTACCTCCCTGTTATGAAAGCGCTCTCGACTGCAGCGTCCCCCAGTATCCGACTTCGGAACAACTGCCTTTTGGTGGTCCTCGATGTCATTGTCTGCATATGGATTTTTGATTGATTGATTTTTTCGTGTTTCCGGACGCGTCAATTGCTCTGGTCATTAGTCTCGTTAATGTAGTGCATTTTTTTTTCTCGGGAGATGGTGGTGATCTTTCCCCACTGGATGGCGAGATCCGGCGCCGACCTACCGTCGGCTAGTGGGGTTTCCCCCTAACTAGGACTCTCCCATCAGCGGGGCACCGCCCCAGCCGAGACAAGGTCTAAGCTCCCGACCGGTCTCCCGGAATATGTGGTAGTGTAGTGCATGTTGGCGTAAGAGTGTGTGTAAGGGGAGAGGATAGGACAAGGAATGGGAAGGACAAATCGCGCGCGGTCCGTGGCCCGTTTGGTAGGGTACTGCTCCGGCTTTCGCCTGGTGTTGATCGGAGAAACCACGGAAAACTACCGATCAGAGCAGCCGGCGGCTAGAATTCTCCTCCAGACAGGGACTGAATTCGACCTAGCTGAAAAGCTAGTGTCGAAAATCCTGCCGCCGTCAGGAATCGCCCCCAGGACCTGCCGGTCAGAGGCGATGCAGTGACATCAGTTGATGCACTGAGCTACCGCTCCCGGTGTCTGCATATGGAGAGTAGTGTAAAGTTAATTGATAAAATCAACGAGCAACATCTTCTGAAACTCGAATATCGTATTTGAAGAAATTTGCCAAAGCGTTAATCAGTACGACTTCACTGTATTTCATTAATAAATAATTGGATTGATAACACAATTTTCGAGAGGCAGCTTCACATTTACAGTTTTGTTCCGCACTTTTATTCCTTTCAGTCAAGATCTCAACCTTGAATGGGTCTCTTCGCCTTTTGCTCTTTAATTTATGCATGATGACATCTCAACTGCCACCAACACATCTGTGTTTACACTGGTGTACACCATCTCTAAACAACTGAACAAGATGCTGGGGGCAATGTCTAGCAATTGGCATTTCGCCAAACCTCAAACACGCACACTTCAACAAAAAAAAACATGATAAGATTACGTCATAAGATTATCGTACCATGTGAACTAATGTAATCCAGTATGTCTACTTTTATTCATAATTTAATACTTTTATCTTACTGAGAACTTAGAAAAGCAAGAACTTGCGAACTTGAAATCGTTAGTTGAAGTTCAGACTTTTTTACTCAAATATTGACGGTTTTAAATCCTAAGAATTAATTTTTCAATGACATTATGCTGATACGATGGCATGATTTAAGTGCATGCTTTCATAATAATCAATGTACTTGAAAAATTTCAAGAATCTGAATTAATTAAAACAGAAACTGTGAACTAATAGTGAATCAAACAGAGTAAGAACATATTTTGAAACATTTTAAGTGAAAAATATTTTTAAAGTAATAATCAATGAGTGGACTAATTTAATTTATGATGTATGAACAATCTTTGATTTTCTATGCTTTTCTCATATCACGAGTGCAATCGTTGAGTAAATGAAGAGAAAAAACAATAACCGTGCATTTTACATGCTCCTAAAATCGAAAGAAATAAAATAAAAATATTTTTTGCACGAATGTATTATATCTGCTTTAATAATTTATTGAAATCACATTTCATTCAAATCTATTACAAACGATTGTTAAATATGTTTTGTAAATAATGTTTTTAAAATGTATACTTTACTGAACATTAGTTTGCATTTACAATTAACTGAACATGTTCTCAAAAGAGCGAATATTGAAGTAATATTATTTATTTTTCCCCATATAATTATATTATTATTATTAGTATTATTAGTATTATTATTGAATTTATTATATTCTTTGTCATTGCTATCAGCGTCTGCTACTTTGCTTCTTATATACGACTACAAGAAAGAAAGCTACAAAAGACATCTTTCAAGTTGAGGTAATTATCAATTACGGAATTGATGTACAACTTAATGACTATTTTCTCCTACTTCAGATGTAGATTCATCAATTTTCCAATATTTTTTTACAAGTAATGTTTTCTATACAACGTCATGTAAAGCGTGAAACATAAAATGTTCTGAATTACTTATTTAAGAAATAATATATCCTCTATTATAGTTTGAACAAAAATCGAACAATTGAAAAAACACAAAGTACCAAAGAGTTTCAAATAATATTCTAATTTTTTTTTAATTAATTCAAAATTCAAGTAGTGTATGACTTAGTGTAGAGATCACAGAATTTTGAAAACGTGAACAGAATTCACTTCCCCAAATTGCACGTCATACACAGTTTTAACTGTTTTTTGACGTAATATAAATAAATAGACATTTTGATTTCACTTAATATAATCTTTCGTTTTCGGATTGAGGTTTTATAACAAAATGTTTGTTTCTGTTCTGATCCTGAAGCGGTTTCAATTCAATTTTCTATCTTTTATTTTAAAATTTCGAAATTAATAAAAATGCTGTAGTACTTCAATGAGTCATATTTTAGGACTGATACTTACCCCTTCAGGGCAAAACCGGCAATTTAGAGCAAGAAAATAATAACGTAATGTTTGCTCTCTGAAAAAAACAAAAACATGACATCTTCGTTTAACAGTTGGACTATTCTTGAAACGCGAGAACTTCTGAAGATATTTTATACACCGAAACCGCTTCATTAATAATAATAATAATAATAATAATAATAATAGTAATAATAATAGTAATAATAATAGTAATAATAATAGTAATAATAGTAATAATAGTAATTATTATTATTATTTCTAGCAATATGTCTTTTCAATAATTGTTTTTTTGCACAGCCTCTTGTAAAAGTGGTTCTTTCAGGGCATGCAAAGCGTATTAAGAATTCAATTTTAAGCTAGTGCTATCAAGTGAGACGATAGTAATCCTCCTGTGCTACTGCTCTGTAAAGAAGAATCGTGTTGATTGTATACTTTCTGACATTATTTTTTGATATTCAATTATCATTTGACCCTTACGGTTCATTCTTATTACGTTTGTCCTGAAAATAGTCAAACTCTTTTCCCTTTCCAGTGTCCATCCAAAGCAATGCAATGCTTGGGTTATTGAAAGCGTGGCCCTGCAACTCTTCAACACATCGAGTATTGCCATTGCATCTCACCAGAGCGGAGCCGTTTATGGCGCCAGATGGCCTCCCCGGCACGTCCCATGAGCCCCATGTTGCTCTTATGAGTCACGCGAACCTCAGGCGCACAAAGGATCTTGCAACCAGAGCAGGGAGGAGGAAGCGTCATGTAGCCGCTGTGCATCTGCTCCGAGAAGATATAGGACCATTAAAGAGTAAACAGTACGTTCATAAGAAACAAAAGGTCTTTGTGAACGTGCCTAATTGGTAAAAGAGTATAATGAACTGTGTTCATCGCCTATGTCATATGACGCGAACAAACTCATGGGCTAATATCGATTATGCTTCCACTATAACTAATGAATAGTAATATCTTTCCTCTTAATGGTAATAACCGTTATGTCAATTTACCCCTAATTAAACTAAAAGTAATTTTACATTCAGAAATGGAAAATTTTGATACTTAAGGAGATATAAAACACGAATGAGATATAATAGTTGTTTATGAATATATGATGTTTAGATGTTTTTACCCCAAGGGCAACTCCCAAACCCGAGGGCCTCTGGTTTGGGGAGGCAAAAATATCACGTAACGTCCGTGATGCATACAAAACTTCATGGTTCGTTCATGAACCAAACGATAACTCGAAATAACTTTAAATATTTTTTGCATTAAAAGTGAAAAGACGCATTGCAATTATCAGTTGTGAAGAGGGTGACAGATAAAACAAACTGCTTATCTAATTACTATTCTGTGTTCCTGGTCAGACAGATTGGTTAGCAAAAAATTATAGAATATCACGAATCGGCTGCGGAAATTCTTGAAAAGTCAACAAAGCTACGGACAATTTTTTTCCGGTAAAATCTCATAAAATAAATGAAAATGATTATTGTTTATTTGGAAATTACGATAAAAAGGAAAATAAGTGTGAATTTGAAAATGGTACTTTTAGGTTATTTGCATCTACTATCGAAAGCTATACAGACGATTTCATTTCATCAAAAAATAAAACTTAGACAATGTTAGCCAGTGAGCCGACTACATCAATTACAACAGATAGTAACTATTAACCCGTCAAAGCCCAAAAGTAAAATAAGTAAGTTTTAAATATTTTATTGCTCAAAATATGTCAATTAACATTGAATAACATGATTTCCATTGACACATTAGTGATATGATAAGAAAATTAAAAAATAAAATGGTGTCACCTTGAGGTGACACTGGGCATTACGAATACAGGTACGAAAAAAGTACCAAAAATAAAATCGTTCAATTTTGTGAGATAATCAAACCATCAATGCATATGTAAACCCACATTGCATCGTTTTCACATAATTCTTGGGTTCTGCTGATACTTCGCGCACTGCTTTCGGGATCAGCATTCCTTTTCACGTGAACCTGCCGCAGCTACAACTCGCACTCAGCTGGAATTCTTGATGAACCTGATCCACTAGCTGAATCTCTATGAGAATGGTTTCCATACTTACAACAATATACTTGCACAATATTTTTTTAGAACTTCACAATAAGTCGAAGTTATTTTCTATACTAATTTTATTTGGAGGAAAAATTACTTGGAGGAAAATTTAATTTTGTAGCTGTAGGAAGACGACGGAAGTAATTCAAACTTTTGAAATTTTCGAAAATTCTAAGTTAACAGTGAAAAAAGGAACATATGCCATCTGTATTAAAAGCGTTTTTCACTCTATTCTTTCAAAAAATTTAAAGAAAAATTCTGGAGCCATTTTTGAGAAAAATTTGAAAATGTCCCTGGAGCTTCATTTTCCAAGTATTTCCAAATTTTAAAGAACGTTTTTTTTAAATCACAGCGCGTCTAGTCGAACCAGATCGACAGACGAATATCCATTTTGGAAAAATTGTACGTATGGGTTAGGCGCTAGTGGTGTTCACAGACGGGCAGACAGACGGCCGGACGAACGTTTTGCCGTCAATTGATTTTTCGGTATCAAGGACCCAAAAAACAGAGATTTTGGCAACACCACGTGTTAGAGGATTTTTTTTTCTAAATTTATCAACTGGTTTTATACTCTTTCTCGTTATCAGAGCCCGGCAATGAGACTTCTTCTGCCGAAAATCCGCCTTTTTATCGCTCATTGTAAATACCTACCCCCTCAACCAAAGTTCTGAACTAGCACACGCTCAGGAAAGTTTAGAATACCAACTCATGAGGCTAAGTCAACCACACTCACTGTAGTCCGAGAGAGTGCATCATGAAAATGTCAGTCATTGGTCCTTCTTTCATAATTCATGCACAAAATGAAGTCTAAACCAAAATTAATGTAGTTGGTCTGACAGTGGCATTTTCGAGCGCTAGATACCATCACTTAATTGTTGTTTGTGAAGGATGAAATACTTGAAGTCATCTTTGTCAACTTAGATTTATTCAGAGAACCTGCTTTCTACGGCTTTGCCGTCATCATCAGTTTTGCTATATGTGACGCAGTCTCCCGACTTTCTTTACGAATGGTTAGCAGTTGAGGTGCCGCAATTACGAATCAATCAATCAAACAAACAATCCAGAAAAGCGCGGTCTTCTGAGGCGTCAAAATCACTACCTGGGAACTAAGCCTGTTCTTGATGAAGTACAAGACTGTAGAACTAAAACTGCGCTTGGAAAGAATCGTATTCTTTATTATTTCAGTAGAATACATACCTTTAGCGGCTCTTACACAAACCAATCTTTATAAGTAAGGTCTCTAAAGAAAGAGAATTTCACGTAGACGTGATGAATTGCCCTTTGACTTTAAAAATATGAAGGATTTGTTTTTAAAAAAGCGCATCTAAATAATCGTGCCAGATGCAACCCGCAACACTCGGTCGCTTTTAAAAAAAATCTATATCGCTAAATAACTCCTAAACAATGCGTTCTAGGTCCTTGAAAACTAAAATCTTGAGGCCAAAGGTCTCAAATAAACGTTCCCCACACCGTAATCTACAGGATGAGACTTTGAACATTCTATTACATTTTTGCTGATTCGACGCATCTCGATTCTACCCGACCTTTTCAGAGCCTGTACAATCTGCAACTGTATGAGAAATTAAACTAGTTACTTGATATTTTACGTGATTGTATTACCCGGGTGTACCCCTCTACTCGGTTATAATGTTAAATAAGAATAATTTATATTGACAAGGGTGTATTGTTATCAATTACAAGGATACATATAGAACAAGTGACGGAGGATAAGAAGGCATTAAAAAGAAGAGATATATTACAGGCTTAATATGGAAATGGCAAAATGGGGAAGAGGGTGGGGTTTAGCATGCCGGAGTTCTCGCACGGGTACGCTATTGTAAACTAATCGCTGCTTACACCCAGTATCAATGCCAAAAGGTTACCGGCCTGAGTAGCTGAGGTCGCTAAGAGCTGAAGGGTTGTAGCTGCCGCGGTTTGAAGGGTCACGGGTTCGAATTCCGTCTCGGCGAGTTATGTTTGTGTTCTTCTTACGTGTACCCTCTATAGTTACTTATCACAGTGGTCCCTATATGACCAAGAAGTTAAAAAGCAACCTTAAAAGATGCAGAAAGTCGGATGGCATTGCCATCAGCTGTTGAAGCAACCGCTAAAGGGTCAGTCCATCTCAAGAAAAAATATATACACGTTATATTCACTTCATTTTCAAAACTTAAAAAAAACCCTGCGAGTGACAGATTAGGGAAGCCTGCAAGTGTCTACTGTAGTGTTGAAAAAATATCTTGCTAGATGGCTGATTTGATGACAGATTGTATTAAAAAAGAAGCAAAGAAAATTATTGTGGCATCCACTCCAGCGCCTCTGACCGGGAGGTCCTAGGTTCGAGTCCTGACGGCGGCAGGATTTTCAACACTAGCTTTTCAGCTATGTCAAATTCAGTCACTGTCTGCAGGAGAATTCTAGCTGATTTGATCGGTAGTTTTCCGTGGTTTCTCCGATCAACACCAGGCGAATGCCAAAGCAGTACCCTACCAAACGGGCCACGGACCGCGTGCGATCTGTCCTTCCTCTTCCTTGTCCTATACTCTCCCCTTACACACACACACACTTACACTAACATGCACTACACTACCACTTATTCCGGGAGATCGGTCGGGAGCTTAGAGCTTGTCCCGGCTGGGGTGGTGCTCCGCTGGTGGGAGAGTCCTGATTAGGGGGAAATCTCACTAGCTGACGGTAGGTCGGCGCCGGATCTCGCCATCCAGCGGGGGAAGATCACCATCTCCCGCGAATAAAGCATGCACTACACTAACGGGACTAATGACCAAAGCAGTTAACGCGCCCAGAAACACGAAAAAATCAATCAATCAATCCAGAAGACATGACTTCTGTTCATAAGGGATTGAAATAATTATATTACAGTTCATTATTTTGTGTGAACATAATATGAACATATATTACAGTTCAATTTATTTGCGTGAACATAATATGAAGTGCAGACTCATCGTATTCATCAATCGGTTACTTTCCCAACTTCACAGAAACGCGTTAACTTCGTGTTAGTCGCGACCCCCCCCCCCTCTCAGACGGGACAAGGTCCAAGTTCCAGACTGGTCATCCGTCATGTGTGTGAGTGTAGTGCATGTGTGTGTGTGTGTGTGTGTGTGTGTGTGTAGGTGAGTGGTAAGGATAAATCAAGGAAGGAGAGGGAAAGATCGCGCGCGGTCCCTGGCCTGTTTGTTAGGGAAATGCTCCGGTATTCGCCTGGTGTTGAACGGAGAAACCATATAAAGCTATTGATCAGAGCAGCCGGCGACTAGAATTCTCCTCCAGACAGTGACTGAATTCGACCTAGCTGTGTAGCTAGTGTCCAAAATCCTGCTACTGCTGGGACTCGTAGTTTAGGACCACCCGGTCAGAGGCATTGCAGTGACATCAGTTCATGCCCTAAGACACCTCAGTCGGTTTTCACCTTTTTAATCACAACAATTTTTCGTCAAAAGTTGTATGACTTCAAGAGGATGCATATGAGAAAACATCGACACAAAACATCATAAGAGCACTACTACTGCTGGAGAAGAAAAGCGTCAAAGAGATTTAAGAAGAGAAACACAGATCGTAAGATAGGTGGGAAACCAGGCGCGCATGCAACCCGTAAACACACATCAAACTAAAACCCGTCGCCATCCTTCATAACTCGTAAATAATCCATTCTTAAAGCCAGGGCCTCAAAACCAGGTTTTCGTTTTCCGAAAAGAATTTTTCACTCGTGGATGGGTGATATTTTAATGCCGTGATCTACAAAATAAGACCTTTTTGCTCGTACGATTATATTTTTGTGACTAACCACTTTGTACGCGTTACCAAAAGCGCTGGAAGTTGTTTTCCAATGTAAAACTATTTTCACTTTTAAATCCATGGTTCATAGAATGCAAAATAGGGTACAGCTAGTATTATATTTACGATTGATTAGTTTACGGAAGCATAATCGGCTATGGTCATTAATTCCGTAAGTGTAGTGCTTGTTTCTATCGCGGAGGTGGCGGTTGTCTTCCCCCCCCTCTGGATGGCGAGAACCGGCGCCGACCTACCGTCGACTAGCGGGGATTCCCCATCAACGAATCTCCCACCAGCGAGGCACCGGCCCAAACGGGACTACCCCTAAACTTCCGACTGATCTCTCAACGGGTGTGGTAGTATAGTGAATGTAAGTGTAAGGAGTAATGATAGAACAAAAAGAGGAAGAAAAGATCAGCCATGGTGGCCCGTTTGTTAGAGTACTGCTCCGGCATTCGCCTGGTGTTGATCGGAAAAAACACGGAAAACTACCGATCAGGGCAGCCGGCCGCTAGAATTCTCCTCCAGACAGCGACTGAATTTGACCTAGCTATCGCTAGTATTATGTAATATCTATGAGTATATATTATATGTATTCTTTGTTTCAGCTGTATTAATAATACTAACTGAACCCCTGCGATTCCATTCCACAAAAAAGGCTGTGGAAATGTTTCCATAGAAAAGTACTACATATGCACTGCAAGGAGAATTTAAAACCTCAAAATATTGTGTCATGTCGTTCAGTACGTATTCTTCAAGACTAATTATATGATGGACATTTACATATCCTGGAACAATACAATGACAAGATTCGTCGGCTAGCGGTAGCCGACATACCGTCGGACAATTCAGTGAGGACAGAGACTTAACTTAAAAACGTAATGCGACACCTATTTATAACCACTAAACATTTTTTGTATAGGTACACATGGGTCAAACGATTGCTGGACATTACCTGTATGTATCCACACATTAATCTTTGTTTTTAAAAACACTCAATATTCGAACTCAAAAATAGCTTTATCTTCGCTTTGATAACTGTTACCTCATAAAATATCGCCTGCTTGTGCTAGATCGATTACAAGTCGCAAAACAAAACGGACTAAACCAACAATATTCTAAATACATAATGTAGTTGATCTTGAATACGACATAATGGCAAATGATGGCAGATTAGTGATGATTCTATTAGTTTTAAGATATTATTAAAATGTAAATTGTACACTATAAAGGTGGATAATGAGAGCGAGCGGGATAACACATCTAAGGACCAATACCTTTTATTTCAAACCAAAATTCAGAAGAAAACTCAAATTTCTTTGTAAACTAAAAGTCTCAGCGTTTGAAACACGTAGACGATGTTATAAATAATACTATTAATTTATTATCAATACGTTTATTTATATATTAATATATTTACGTATTAGAAACCGTACCACTAAATGATAAATCTGGAGACAATCATTTGTTACCTTAGTTATTTCTTAAAAAAATTATAACTTCCAAGTTAATTATTTATCACAAAGCACGAGTCGCATTTAATTCCAGACCGATCCTCTCGCAAAACGCCCTCCCTTTTGCCACAGCGCAGCAAACCATCTGTCGTTTTCTCTGTCGCCACTCACCTCTGGCTGCGTTAGCGGCGGCGACGGCTGCGACGGCGGCGGCAGGAGTCTGAAAGCGCTCGAGCAACCAAGGAGCAACGGCAGATGCAGCAGCCAGCAGCCGACTGGAGAGCGACGGTCGCCCGCACCAATTGACTGCACCGCCCTGCCGCGAGGGGGCGTAGTAGTTCGCTTCGCCGCCAGGAAGCGCCACCGCGCGGACAGTCTCTCGACAATCGAGCCACGCCTGCGGTGACAAATGCGCATCTGCCGACAATGCGCAAACTAGACTTAAATAAATGACGTTTTGTGTAAGGAGGGAATTTTAAAAAGTGATCAGGTAGAGGATTTTCTTTTGTACGAAGTCTACTATTGAAATGCAAGCACTACTCACTACTTCACTAGAATATTTTACACAACATACACTCGTATAATAATAATGTTAATAGTAACTAGTTATGTAATACTATTAATAATAATAATAATAATAATAATAATAATAATAATAATAACACAAACAATGTTAAAGAAATCGTTGAGAAACTAACCACTCCATGGACAGTATCTAAAATGAATGGACAAGTTGCAGATCAATCATTTACTCGTATGTGGCTTAAAAGGGGAACAATGAAGCCAGAACCGGAAGCACTTTTAATAGCTGCCCAAGATCAAGAGTTAAGAACACATTAATATAAAGCGGTTCTCAAAATTTCCCAAGATGATAAATGCCGCATTTGCCAGGAACAAGTAGAAAGCATTGATACTATTGTCTCAGCTTATCCAAATCTAGCGAAGACCGAATACTTGAAAAGGCACGTCAGGGAGTGTACATAGTTACCTCCACTGGTAGATCTGTAACGCCCTCGAAGTTTCAAACGGATTCCCCAAGTGGTACAGACAATCACCAACACCGGTGACGTCTTTTGGGCTGTGTGCAATACTGTACGACCAACAAATTCCAACTGATCGCACGATAGCGGCAAACAAACCGGATATAGTCATCCGCGATTTGGACAAAAACGTATCTACTTGTAAATATTTCTGTGCCGTCCGATCAGAACGTCGTAACCAACGAGGCAGAGAAACGTCTTATATACAAGAGTTTGGAAATCGAGATGAGCAGAATGTGGGGCGTAAAAGCACAGGTCGTCCCGATTGTTATCGGAGCACTGGGATTTTTTCTTCAAAATTTGGCTAAGTCCCAGATCATTCAAACGGTTGGAAAGTGCAAGATATTGATTTATTTGAATCAGCCCACATTTTGCGCGAAGTATTGTAGAGGTTCCTGCTCCTTAGGAAGCTGGTTGCAACTCGGAGTAGATTTTATATTCAACAGACTTATATAATCTTTAGACTGAATTAGAGGAATAATAATATTAAATAAAAATATGAGATATTGTTATAGGGAAATGTAAGCTAAAAAATCCTACCGAAAATATGGTTTTATATTTTCCTTATTTTAAAAAAGTAAATTAGTGCACCTCTCTTTAGCTTCCCCAAATAATAAGCATTGATTTTATATCATAATGATTATCCAATTATTTTAAATACTTTTTTTGTACACTTACCTCTAACGTTACATTTTACGGGAATTGTATCGCTCCTGAAATTGAACTTTTTCGGCCTAGGCCTGTAAAACAAACGGATCACAGACAGCGCGCGATCTCTTCCTCGTCTTTGTTCCCTCCTCTTTCCATACACACACACACACACACACACACACACACACACATCACTACCATACATGTCGGAAGACTAAACGAGAGTTTCGAGCTTGTCCCGGTTGGGGGGTGCCTCGTTGAAGGAGATACCTGGAGAGGGGAAACCTGCGCAAGATGACGTGTAGGTCAGCCCCGGATGAGAAGAAACATCGCCACTTCCTGCGATGGGACATACACTACACTTACGCAACTAATGTCCTTAGCAGTTGAGGCGCTCGGAAACAAAATGATCAATCGAATAAAATACAGAGTGACCGGGGAGGACGCGTCGAAAATTAGCTCATAAACATGTTTTGTGTAATAAACTCGTTAGATATTACGAATGATTGATCCGCAATAAACACTCAAAAGTGAGTTTGAAAAATATGCCAAATTTATATTTCAGAAACACATAAATCCTCCAGAAACATGTTAATTGTTTATTATTTACAAAATAAATAAATGTATTTGTTCAGAAAGAAAAATTAACCCAGAAATTTAAAAAAAACACCCAATTTACACAATTCGACTGCTTTTTTATTTCTTTTTATCTGCTTTTTTATTTATTTCTCTTTTTTTGCTTTCGCTTTCTATTTCTGTTTTTTCTGAACAAGTATATTAATTTATTTTGTAAATAATGAATCATTTACGTGTTATGGAGTGTTTCTATGATTTTGCAATGCAAATTTTTGTCTAGAAAGCATTTTTTCAAACCAACCTTTGAGTGCTTATTGCGGCTCAGCCATTCAGAAATCTAAGTAGTTTATCAGACAAAATGTGCTTAAAATTGTCTTAAGAGCTTATTTTCGAATTTTCGACATTATCTCTCCGGATATCCTGTATTTGCA